>CANYLF010553026.1:0-13248 GCA_948193215.1 Bocquillonia castaneifolia | reverse complement strand
GAGAATGAGTCATCCGAGCTTGATTTGTTGTGATTGCTATGATTTGAGATTGGTTGATGCTTTGTGAAAATGATTTGGTTGTGATTTGCCTTAAATGAGAATTGGTTTTGATAGTATGCTTATATGTGTAAAGTATGTGATTGTTTATGTGTATTGAGTGGTTTTGGCTTAATATATGCTAGATTAGTTGATTAAATGCTTAATGAGTTGCCAGCTCACCCCTTGGCATATTTTTTAGGTCCAAGATAGAAGTTTACGTGCAATTCAGTAGAAGTTCAGGTTGGCCAGTGGATAACGAGCATGTGATGCATTTGGTTATGCATTTATATATGTATGCATTTAGTTTTTAAGTTGTTAATTGACATTATGTGTAATGAACTACTTGAAGTGTTATTATTATGTGTGAAAGATTTTGAGTAAATATTTGAATAAAGTGGATTTTGGTTATTTATATGTTGATGAAGTTTTCAACATTTTTTGTTTATAAACAATATGTATTTTAAAGTTTGAAAAGTTTGTTATATATTCTAATTGATTTTGAGTTGGTTTAAGTATTGGTGTTACCGAGAAAAGTCAGAAATTCTGTTTTAAAACTGCGAATTTTGGAAAACTAGTTCGTTTTGGTGATTTTTGGCTTACAACGATCGTTGCTATTTTTACCACGATCGTTGCTGATTTGCAACGAGCTCGTTGCTATTTTTCCACGAGCTCGTGTACCTTACTGGATTTTTGGACGATTTTCGTGTATTTTACAACGATCACTGTTCAACCACAACGATCGTTGCACAATTGACAACGATCGTTGCACTGTTCACAATGATCATTGCAACCCTATTTTCAGAAAAAAATTTATTTTCGAAGGAATTTTTAATTGGATTTTAATTTATGATTAATTACTATCATTATATATATTAATCTGTATTACAATGTGTTAGATTCGGGTCGTTACAGTCATAATAATGTCTCAAAAAAAATTTTCTTTTTTAAGTATCAAAGAGAAATTTTAATCATAAATAATGAGTCATCACTTGCCATATAAGTGAACAAAGATTAAACTTGTACGATGTTGGCCATGTGTTCTTTTAAATTCATATCACGATGGAAACAATTTCCACTCCATGATGAGCTCAATGGAATTCTTTTCTTAATGCCCAATCCATTATTTTTTTCAAATTGGAAAACTTTTCTATTTAAAAAAATAGAATTGTCTTTCCTAGTAAAGTAAGGATTGCACGTATATTTCATTTTCTTTTTAGGAGGTATTCATTAGACGAATACAATCCAATTTACGAAGACGAGCCTTAGGTACCTCTATAAATAGAAGGCTTCAATACTAATTGAATTTATCCTAAAACAATATTATGTCCTCTAATATTTTTTTTGAATCGGTAACTAGACCACGTTTTCATTATCCTTCGTTTCTCACATTTTGGCTTGCATGTTCAGTTAGTCTATTTCGCTTCAAAATTGAAGACTATATTCATAGTCATGATGATGATGCATGTGTTATGCATATTGAAGAGCTTCACACAACATTGTGCCTCTCTGTGGCAATTTGAAATTGATTTGGACTGAATTTCTATGCGGCTTCCTAGTTGAGAAATTGATAGCCCATGTGACATATATTGATCCATTGTCCTTTTGTTTGCTTATGTTTTGTTTCATGAATTTCTTCTTCTTGCCACATAACCAATGACCTTCCCCTAATGAAATTGAATTTATAATGCCATCGCATGGTGTAGATGTGCAGTTAGAAATGCTATCAGTCCTATTTCACACAATTATCTTCCTTAACTCTCTTCATGCATGTGCTACTTGAATTGATTTTTTTTTTTTGCAAAATGAATACTTAGGTTACTGTACTTTTCTTTTTACATTTTATCCATGTACTTTTATTTGTAGACATTGAGTTCTTGTACTTTATTTTTGTTAACATTGGGTCCTCTCATAATGTCACATTAAATGTCGTTATCAAAATCCAAAGCAAATTGCAGACATTGAATTCATGTAATTTTATTTTTGTTGACATTTAGTGTCTGTACTTTTATTTGTTGACATTGAATGCAGACCTCTAGCTTGGTGTTGTCAGAATACTGTCCGATGAAGGCATCATAAAGCTCCTTCCAGTCGGACTATATAGAGGAAGGTAACCGATGGTACCAGTCTTAGGCAATTCCAGTAAGTGACAAAGGAAAGATTCCAATCTTTTGCTCAGTATTAAGAGAAGTTGTAGCCATAATTGAACCATATTGCTTGATGTGGAGCTTCAGATCTTCTGTCCTATCAAACTTTTGCATGTCTGGCATTGTGAACTTAGGAGGCAATTTCTTCATCCTTTTAACCCCGATACTATCTAGGTCAAAGTCAATCTCAAATTTCTTTCCTTCACCATATCTTGTAACTGTTACATTTTCTTAGTCAAGGTCGAGATCACATGAATCTCTTCTACTCGGTCTTCCCCTTCAGGGTTTCCATCTTTGGAGGTTTTGTCGTAATTCTTCACTACGTTCCGGACTTCTTCCTAAATCATGGTTCTCATAGCAGTCATCAGGGCATCCATGTCAAAGTTTTGTGATGCTTTTGGCATATTGTATGAACTGGTTTCTATTTCTAGATCAAGATGATTACAGATTAGGCTTCTTCTGACTCGCTTCTAAGTTCTAGAAGAAGGGTAGGACTCTATACTTGCTAAAAAAAATTGTTTGAGATACTCATGAAATGTATATGCATATATAGATTTATGCATGTATGCATCACTGTATGACAAGGAAACTATTGGCTATACAAATAACAAATACTACCAAGTGGTGATTTGTGTGCAACACATATAGTAATTAGGGCTTAAATATGCTAAGTTTGGAGGAATTTCCACCCAAAACTAAGTGTATATCATGCATATTCCCCCTATTTGTACCATACAAACATTTATGTATTTGTTTTGTATATATTGAGTTTTATTGGTCATTTATGCTTGGTTTAGTGTGAATTTCATGTAGGTGTGGATCTTGAATGATTTGGAGCATTTGGGCAAAACATGAGGAATTAAGCATAAAAGGGCTAGAAAGCGATTTCGCAGATCTGTCGATTTTGGAGAGCCAGAACGGGCAATGTGCAAAGAGTTTTGAGATGAAAAGCAACACACATCTAGCACCATCTATTTATTACAAAATTTAATAAGAATTAGAGCATTTGGAGCTAGGGTGAGAAATCTACATGTAATAGTCCGGAAAGCACTCCGAAAGTGCCTCAACCCTAGCAGTAAAATGTCAAGGGCATTTTGGGGAAGCAAATGACCAAATCAGAAAAAAGCAAAACATAAAAATTTAAGTACACTTCCAGAACGTAATAATTTCTCAATTCGGACTACAGACAATCAAGATATGCCTCCTGTAAGTTGGACCATCCGTTGAAACGAGCAAAGGACAAGGCAAAATCAAGGAACGACCATGCCTCATTCCACACACGGATGTGCCTCCACTCTGCAAGCCATTTCAGCTAAAAAATGAGGTAGCATTCTCGGTTCGATACCACGGGCCGTGTGCCATGCCACACATGACCGTGCCTCACCTGACTTAGGGCTGCACCTTTATAAGCCTCTTAAACTTGTTCCCTTGTAACCCTAGCCGATTTTAGACCCCTTTTAGAGATTATCTAGTGAGAGAAACTTGTAATTAGAGTAGTATTAATTAATTCTAAGTTAGATTAAGCTTGTAAACAACTTTTTTATCATTAATTAATCGTAGTTTTTACTTACCTTTGCAAGGATTTCATCTTCTTATACTATTTTCTTTAATTTTTATGGGTAATATCCTTCCTCTATCTTTATTTAATGTTTATTTGTGTTTGATTTCTATAGGTAGTGACTAGTTTACTTTACCTTAAGGCTTGTTGAGCCCCTTTCACCATGGATATATATTGATTGTGTGTATTGAGCTTATTGTGTTTAATTGACACTTTCTCTCTCGTATGGTTTGGTCATACATGTGTTTATTGTGTGTTTATGTGTTTGTACATCACATGGATGCCATTTGTAAGGTAGTTGACATTGAAAGATTTAATTATCATTGGCAATGTGTATGAACATGCTTGTTTTATCATTTTCGCGAAAATCTAAACGAATGCATATAAGGGATACAAAAGGGGACATAGTTTGCTTCATGCTAGAGTTGTTTGTTATGTGTTATCACAAAAGTCTTAGTTTCTTCAAGCATTCTTAAACTCTTAACCTAGAGATAGGCTAAAATAAGGCGACCTTCCCGGGTGTTAATAGTGTTTTATTGCTTATCCATGGTTGAAAGGGGTGAGATATGCCCTAAGGTTGCTCCATATATTGAATTATTAATTTTTATTAATTGTTTTTAATTGCTTGTTTATGTTAGATGCTTGAGTTAGGATTAGATGCTTGGGTTAGGATTGTTTGCTATTACTGATTATTACTTTGGTTAATTTAGGTGATTGCTTTACAAATTATTCACCCTTTTTGATTGTTTGGATAACCTCTATACAAATTGAATGGTTAATGCTTGAAATCACTAACCCCTTGGGATTCAATACTTGATCTTCATCACTTTATTACTTAAAATGACCCGTGCACTTGCGGCCTATTCAAGTTTTTGGCGCCGTTGCCGGGAAGTTAGTTGCTTATTTCAATATTGATTGTTTGTTTGTATGGTTAATTTAAACTCTTTAATTTCTTGTTTGCTTGTTTATTCTATTTTATTGTTAGATTGCTCATTTTCCATCTTGTTTCCTATAGGTGTATGAACTTACCCCCTAATTTTGACCCGAAAATTGAAAGAACATTATCTCGAGTCCGAATAGTAAGGAGACAATTCGATACACTTTTAAGGGAAAACATGGATGACAAAGTACCAAATGGAGGCAATGGTAACCAAAGGCCATTGAGGGAGTATGCTATACCTAATCACCAAGCAATTGGACATCCGATTGTTGGACCCACAATTGTTCCAAGCAACATTAAGCTTAAGCCAGCCTTGATACAAATGGTCCAACAAAACTAATTCGGGGGGAATGGTATCACCAATGAGGATGCACATGCACATTTGCTTAGCTTTTTGGAGATTTTTGCAACTATCAAGATAAATTGAGTTCCTTCTGAAGTTATCCAACTTAGGATTTTCCCATTCTCACTTAGGGACAAAGCAAAGATATGGCTGTCATCTATGCCCGCCGGTACATTCAACACTTGTGCGGAGCTCTCTCAAGCATTCCTCAACATGTACTTTTCAGCTACAAAAATCGGTACATTGAGGGATGCTATCATCAAATTCCAATAAATGCATGAAGAATCTCTTTATGAAGCTTGGGAGAGATTCAAGGATCTTGTGAGGAGATGTCCACATCATGGTTTGCACGAATGGCTTGTAGTGTAAACATTCTACCAGGGAATCTCCCCTCAAACAAGATTGAGTCTAGACGCGGTGGCAAATGGGAGTTTGATGAACAAGACCCACCAAGAGGCAATGGACTTGATTAAAGATACGGCTTTGAATAGTTTCCAATGGGGGAGGAATGATACACAGATTATGAGGAAACAAGCGGGAGTGATTGAAACGGATGATGTGATGGCTATACATGCCAAGATTGATACTTTAACTAGGCAATTCTCAAAGATGCAAGCAAGTGGTATGGCTTCTAATCAACATCATGTAGCTAGTTGTGAATTGTGTGGAGGTGTTGGGTAAACTAGTCAAGCTTGTAAGGTTTGGGAACCCATTTTCTTCAAATGGGAATGAAAGTGTGAACTTTGTGAGTAACCAAGGGGGTAATCCTTTCTCAAACACTTATAACCCCGATTGGAGGAACCACCCAAACCTATCTTGGGAAGGGAACCAAAACCAAAACCACAACTATTCCAACTTCAACCAAAGACAACCCAACTACCAAACGCCACCTTTAAACACTCAAGCTCCAATGAACCACCCACCCTTCCAAAATCAATATCACCCACCCCAAGATAATAAGCCATCTATGGAGAGCTTCATAGATACCATGATGAAGCAACAAAAAGAAATGATGGCTAGCCAACAAAGGATGATTGAGCAACTATCTCAAAAAGTTGACCAATTAGCCACCCATAACAAGATGCTAGAAACCCAAATAGCTAACCAAACCCCTTCCACCTCTAAACCTCAAGGATGAATTCCAAGCCAACTCGAACAAAATCCAAATGCTCAATGTAATGTAGTATTTTTGAGAAGTGGAAGGGAGTTGGGTGATCATAAGAGTGCAGAGGTTAAAGATGAAGAAATTTTGGTGGATGAGAGGACATAAAAAGAGGTTGAGGATAAGGCTAGTAAGTTAGTGGGTGAAAAGTGGAGCAAGGAAATTGAAGAAAGAGACCATGCCTTGCTAAAATCCTATGCCAATGAGGGGAAACTAAAGCATGATGAGACTAAGCCAAAGAAGGAATCCAAGCATTACATTCCTCCTTTGCCATTTCCTTAAAGGTAAAAAAAACCCAAATTGGATCAACAATTTTAGAAATTCATTAAAATCTTCAAGAAGCTCCATATTAATATTCCTATCTTGGAAGCACTTCCCCAAATGCCAATCTACTCAAAGTTCTCAAAAGACATCATGAGTCAGTGAAGGAAACTTGAGGATGTGGAGACGGTAGCATTGACCAAGGAATGTAGTGCAATAATCCAAAACAAGCTTCCACCAAAGCTTAAAGATCTGGTAGCTTTTCCATTCCTTGCACTATTGGTACAACTACTTTTGATAAAGCTTTGTGAGATCTTAGGGCTAGTGAGAGTTTGATGCCTTTTTCGGTTTGTCAAAATTTGGCCATGGGTGACTTGAAGTCAACTTTTATTTCATTGTAATTGGTGGATAAGTCAATTACTTATCCTTCAGGGATCCTTGAAAATGTGCCTATCAAAGTTGGCAAATTCTTTATGCCAGTTGACTTTGTAGTCTTGGACATGCAGAAGGATAAAGACATTCCTATCATTTTGGGGAGGCCATTCCTTGCCACCTCCGGAGCCAAAATTCATGTCAAGCTTGGAAAGATCACTTTCAAGATTGGTGATGATGAAAAGGAGTTCAAATTGAACACAAATGAAGAGCCACCAGAGGTCAGTATGGTTTGTCAAGTGGATGTTGTAGATGGTCATCTCAAACAACCTTCAATGGTTCTAGTGGAAGATGTGCGAGGCATGGATGAAACTTGTATCAATAAGGAACCAAACAAGAATATTGAAGTGCCTATGCTAATTTTGAAGTCATGTCCTCTAAAACCACCTCCTAAAGACTTAAGAGATGTGCCAAAGAAGAAGAAAAAGATCAAAGACAATGTGATTGAACAAGTTATAAAGTTGATTTGGGTGATTAAGCCACTAAAGCCTTGCAAGCAACTTCATTCGAGGAAACAAGGCAAAAAAGGAGTGCTTGCTTCTTATTCACCCTTTAAGCCACCATGAGGAGATTAATTGAAGGGTCAAGCTAAATGACCTTAAACAAGCACTCTTGGGAGGCACCCCAAGAACTTTATATCCTTTTGTACATATCCTTTTTTTGTTAATTACTTTATTTTCTTGCATATTTTACTTTTCCTTTAATGTTGAATTGTGGTTAATGTCCTAATCTTGTGATGATTAACTTTGGTAATTCTTGAGGCTTTGTTATATGCTCATTTAGACTATAGTATTGCATTCATTTTTTCAACTATGAAGATGCACTTCATTGCATGATAATCGTTCCATCTGAATTTGATTGGCTAGGTGGAATGCAAGTTTCAACCAATGGCATGTGTGGAGCAATGAGGAGCTTTGGAGATCAATTGACAATCTCCACTATCCCCTTCCTCCTCCCCATGATTATTGAATGAAGAATTTTTTTTTATTTGACTCATGCTTGAACAATTTTAATCTCATTTGACTAACTATTTTTATGAATGAAATAACTATTTGCTAATGCACTCATTAACACTTTGTAGAAGTTGTTATTTGGTGGACTCTTGGTCCACATAATTTGCATAATTTAAATGCGTATTCTATCAATGTATTTGTGCCAACTCATTGCCTACCCCATATTCTTTTATGCTTTATGTGCTTGATATATAGTTTGGAGACAACGAGGACATTGCCTCATTTAAGTTTAGGGGAGTGGGTAAGTTACCTCAATTGTTGCCTTTTAATTTTCATGCCTCCAAACTTAGGCAAATTTGCGTCTTTTATGCTTGAATCACCTAAAGGTTAGTCTCTCGATTTTTTTCCAATTTCTTACTTTATTTTAGTTTAATTTCTTGCTTTTTTTTTTTACCTTTACATTTTGTTACTTTAAGCTTTAGTAAATTTTGCTTGCTTTTGATTTAATTTTTAAATGGTTTTTCTCTCTAATTAGCACTTAAAATTTTCAATTTTCCAAAATTTGAAATTCTCTTAAATCACATGAGCTTACATGTTTTAGACTACTTCCTTTTTGGTAAAAATTTGTACATATTTTTGTATTCCCTTTGTAAATTCTTGTATATATGTTTAGTAAAATAAGGCCAATGTTTGTGCATTTTAATCCTCTAAACAATGTTTGTGCAAAATGTTTTGAACCTTGAAAGTTAGTTTGTGATTGTGGAAAGTTGAAATCTTTATTTTTAACTCAATGTATTTCAAAATTAAGGGTTTTTAGAGTGGGAAAGTGGGATCTCATTTGGGTATGTGAGTGAGGACTTTGCCTCCAACCCTAATCTTTTGCCAAATTAGGCTTCTAATCTCCTCCTTAAGCATTGATTATGAACCAAAACTCTACCCCGAAAGTCTTTTCTTGCCAACATTTATTGCATTTTTTCATTTGCACATTAATTTTCTTGCATCAACTACAATGGGTGAGTTTATTCTCACTTATGAGTACCCAATTGTGCCATAAATTGGCCTTAGTGGAGAGCCGGGTGTTAGCATCGCAAATGCGAGAATTCACGAAAACGAAGCTAAATATCCATGATAAGGACATGGTTACTATGAATAAGGTAAAATTTTTCCGTTGAAAGAAAAAGAAAAAGAAAAAGCAAATAGAAAAAAAAAAAGAAATGAAAAGAAGAAAAGGAAATTACATTGCATTGCATTCATGGAATAAGTTGGCTTAAAGCTTAGGGGCATGTGAGGATTTGCCTTGGTTTGAGGAGCCGGTTAGGATTCTAATGGAAGCAAGGGGTTAGTTTTGGAGGTATGAGTGCTGTAACATCTACCATTTAGTGAGACCTCCTAAACCTAATGCTTGTTAGTTATTCCCTTGCTCATTTTTGTGCATAAGTTAAATCTTTAAGCATTGTTTTTAGCAAGTACGAATCATGGATTAGCAATTGAGCATGATTTCTTTTTATAATTTGTTGATTAGTTGGTTAAATTGTACATTCCTCTCTTAAATTTTTATTGGCCTTTTTTTTTTACTTTGTTTTAGGAATCTTGGGAGTAGTTTGAAGTTGATGCTTTTACATGTTTTCATACCTACATGTGTTTATGTGCGTACACGCTTGCTTCCTATGTTTAGATGATTGCTTGAGGACAAGCAAACCTTTAAGTTTGGGGGATTTTGATGTGTGTGCAACACACATAGAAATTAGGGCTTAAATATGCTAAGTTTGGGAGAATTTCCACCTAAAACTAAGTGTATATGATGCATATTCCACCTATTTACACAATACAAGCATTTATGTATTTGTTTTATATCTATTGAGTTTTATTGGTCATTTATGCTTGGTTTAGTGTGAATTTCATGTAGGTGTGGATCTTGAATGATTTGGAGCATTTGGGCTTAACATGGGGAATTTAGCATTAAAGGGCTAGAAAGTGATTTTGCAGATCGGTCAATTTTAGAGAGCCAGAACAGGCAATGTGCAAAGATTTTTCAAATGAAAAGCTACATACATCTAGCACCATCTATTTATTGCAAAATGGAATAAGAACTAGAACATTTGGAGCTAGGGTGACAGAGCTACAAGTGATAGTCTGGGAAGCACTCTGAAAGCTACCTCAACCATAGTAGTAAAATGTCAAGGACATTTTGGGGAAGAAAATGATAGAATAAGAAATAGTACAAAACATGAAAGTTGAAGTACACTTCCTGAACATTAATTTGGGCTCACGAATTTCTCAATTCGGACTCCGAATGATCAAGATATGCATCCTGCTTGTTGGACCATCAGTTGAAACGAGCAAAGGACAAGGCAGAATCAATTCACGGCCATGTCTCATCCCATACATAGCCATGCCTCCCCTCTGCAAGCCATTTCAGCCAGAAAATGGGGCAGCACCCTCAGGTCAACACCACGGGCCGTGTGCCATGACACACACGGCCGTGCCTCGCCTCACCTCACTTGGGGCTGCTCCTTTATAAGCCTCTTAAACTTGTTCTCTTAGAACCCTAGCTGATTTTAGACCTCTTTTAGAGATTATCTAGTGAGAGAAATAGTATTTTTAGTGAGAGAAACTTGTAATTAAAGTAGTATTAATTAATTTTAAGTTAGATTAAGCTTGTAAACAACTTTCTTATCATTAATTAATCATAGTTTTTACTTACCTTTGCAAGGATTTCATCTTCTTATGCTATTTTCTTTAATTTTTTTATGGATAATAGCCTTCCTCTCTCTTCAATTAATGTTTATTTGTGTTTGATAGCTATGGGTAATGAGTAGTTTACTTTACCTTAGGGCTTGTTGAGCCCCTTTCACCATGGATGTGTATTGATTGTGTGTATTAAGCTTATTGTGTTTAATTGATGCTTTCTCTCTCTCAGGGTTTGGTCATACCTGTATTTATTGGGTGTTTATGTGTTTGGCCATCACATAGATGCCATTTGTAAGGTATTTGACATTGAAAGATGTAATTATCATTGGAAATGTGTATGAACATGCTTGTTTTATCATTGTCACGAAAGTCTAAATGATTTCTTGTAAGGGATACAAAAGGGAACATAGTTTGCTCCTTGCTAGAGTTGTTTGTTGTGGGTTACCATGAAAGTCTTAGTCTCTTCAAGCATTCTTAAACACTCATCCTAGAGATAGGCTTGAGTAAGGTGACCTACCCTAACCTTAAGAGGTTGATTGCTCAATTAAATTCAGGGCTGTTAATTGTGTTTTGTTGCTTATCCATGGTAGAAAAGGGTGAGATATGCCCTAAGGTTGCTCCATATATTGAATTATTAAATTTTTATTAATTATTTTTAATTACTTGTTTATGTTAGATGCTTGAGTTAGGATTAGATGCTTGGGTGAGGATTATTTATTATTATTATTGTTACTTTACCTAATTTAGGTAAGTGCTTTACAAATTATTCACCCTTTTTGATTGTTTAGATAACCTCTGTACAAATTGAATGGTTAATGCTTGAAATCACTAACTCCTTGGGATTTGATACTTGATCTTCATCACTTTATTACTTGAAACGACCGGTGCACTTGCGGCCTTGTCAAGGGGTAGGCCTTCCAATTTTATTACTCCCACACATATATTCTGAGGTAAAGTTCATTTTCCCAGGTCACAGCTTGGGTACTTTATTTCATCAATTGGGGATGACAGCACCGTCTAACATGTAAACAAACTCTCAAGAATCCAAACCAAACAATAGCATTTATGATAATTGAGTCTGTATCATTCTGCATTAACTTTGTTTTCAAACATATAGAGTTTTGGCATAGGCTTTAGGCTTAATGATCATAAGTACTTATGGTAGCATTATAACAAGTAGGATTACTTGGGTATAACCTAAGGGAAGTTACTACGGTCATTATATGCTGGGTTAAGACCATCGAGTTGGCTAAAAGGCTACCATGCAAGTAAATTTCCTTTGACCATCATCCCCACTCAAGGGTTCAAGCGACTAGGAAATCATCTCAATCATGAGTGGTAGTTACCAATAATACAACCCAAGAAATGACTGGAATCATTGGATTCCATTATAAATAGTATCTGGGTTTAAGGGACATGTAGAAAAATGCAATGCAGAAAGGAGAACAATAACCAGATTAATTCGAAAGATGGGAAATTGCTCGAAATCTTATTCATCTTAATTATACAAACTTCCTTAGTGGAGTCGCCACTGTGGACAGTAGGGCATGCCCATGGTAGGCATCTAATGACAATAGTAAGCTGACTCACTGTGGAGTATCAATTTTAGTTTGAAAAGATGAGGAGTCGCCACCCAAATTGCATCGGGATCACCTAGTGATAAGAAAACATGTTGATTCCTTTGGAATTCCTATCTATCATCACTCCAAATGATTTCTGGTTTCAGAATCAGTCTTCCATAGAAGGAGTAATTTCCCATTTAATTAATTAATGAGGTTATTATTTCCTACAAGGGACAAATAATTTAAAATGATAAATCATCTAGAAAATAATATGGCACTGGTAAGGATGAATTATTTGGCCCTAATATTGTTTCTAGCTAGTTTTATTTCTCTGCATTAATTCCACTTTGATTAACCCTGATTGATTGAGTGTTGTTTGTTGTATTTAGTGGGTTTCTATTTATTTTAATAATATTTACCAAATGGATTATGTTGACCCTAAGGATCCATTAGTGATTTTGATGATGCAAAACATTGTCTTAGTGCTAATATGTTCGCTAAGTGCTTTATAGTTGATGGATGCATTCCAAATACATAAGAACAGTTGATGAAGATGATCAAGGAATATTGATGAAGTTTTGAAGTGCATTATGAGTGATAATGAGTAGTGCACGGTGGTGATGAAGAACTAATGGATATGTTTGGTGAAATGTGAGTGATAATTATGGAATTTTTAATGGTATTAAAAGTGTTATCTATGAAGATTTTGTATGATGATGAAGAATGGTAATGTGACGTCAAAACCAATAAAGGGGTCAAAAGATCACTAGGCATAAGACGTGGTCACACCTTAAAGATCAGAAGATCACTGGTCATAAGACGTGATCACGCCTTAACGATCAGGCGATCACTTGTCATAAGACTTGGTCACACCTTAACAATGGTAATGAGCTTTGATGAGTGTTTTAGCTTAGGTGGATAGGTTTAAGTGTTAACCTTATTAAAACACTTAAGATAATGGTGTTTAGTTTAGGTGGATGGGTTCAAGTGTAAACGTTATTACTTGAGATAATGGTGTTTAGGTTAGGTGGATAGGTTCAAGTGTAAACCATAATAAAACACTTAGGTTAATTGGTAAGAGTTTTTGAGTTAAAAAGTTAAAGACATAGAGTAAGAAGATGAAATATGTCATGGGCTAATTAAACCTACAATTTATGCACAAT
>CANYLF010552783.1:0-22744 GCA_948193215.1 Bocquillonia castaneifolia | reverse complement strand
AATCATGTAATGCATCTAGCTTATGTCTATATCGATGAATAGAGAGAGACAAGTTCTTTCTTCTTCTATTACTTATTAAATGAGACAATTTTTGTGAGCTCTATTAAATTAGACAATTGCATTGTTAAGCAGCACAAATGTGTTAGACAATAATTAAAAAAAAATATAAGAAGTCAAATTTCGGTGCCTCCAAAATTTGAGTGGAAAAATTAAGCCTTCATTTGCCTATAAAAGGCAATAGTATTTGCAAGAAATGATCATCCAACACCAACGCACAAAACAATTTGGAAAGGGAGAGAAAAATAAAGAGAGGTGTGGGTGTGTTATAAAATTCAAGAAAATTGTGAGGGTTAGAGAGTTTGGGTAAAATTCTCTGGGTACCCTCTGGGTATTTTTCTTGGATTTTGGGTGTGAGAAAAATATTATATTTTATATTATGTGGTTGTAATGATTTTTTGCATAGTAAATATTTTTCTTGGTCGTCTTTTGACAACGGCCGTGGTTTTTCTCCGGATTTGAAGTTTTCCACGTAAATCCTTGTCTTGTTAATTTCTCTGTAGTTGTTTGACTATTTTTATTATTTTATTAAAGGTAGTCTGTGGGATAATAGGGAAATTTTTCCCAACAACTGGTATCAGAGCCTTATTGGGGTATTAATATCTACTTTATCGTATGCTCTATGGTTGCCACTAAAGTGGACCTTCCACATCAGAAAATAAGTTAGATTATTATTTACTCTGTTTTTATTAAGCCTACAAGTACCTTTGGTGTGATGGAGTTTTAGTGTGTGTTTTACACTAAAATAAAAGCACATGAAAAATGTCAGCAACTAAATTTGATGAAAAAATTAATTTTGCCTTATGGCAAGTGCAAGTTAAGGATTTTTTAATCCAGTATGGATTGTACAAAGTATTGAAGGGAAGGCCAATCCCTTTGACCAGCAGAAAAGATTCAGAAATGTCCAGTGATAGCAATGGAGACTTAGGAAGGTCCAAGATGAGTGATAAAGACTGAGAGGAGCTAGATATAAAAACTGCCAATCAAATTCATCTCAGTTTGGCAAAGAATGTTCTTACTAATGTGATTGGACTGTCTACAATAAAAGAAATCTGGGATAAACTTGAAAATTTGTACCAGTCAAAAGGTGTTTCAAATAGGCTCTATTTGAAGGAGCATTTTTATAAATTGCAGATGGAGGAAGGTATAAAAATTTCAGATCATCTGAGTGCCCTGAATGGAATTATTTTTGAATTGGAGACTTTTGGAGTTAAAATAGATGACAGGGATAAAGCACTGCGACTCATCTTGTCTCTTCCATCTTCGTACAAACACATGCAACCCATTTTAATGTATGGGAAGGAAATTGTTGGTTACTCCGAGGTGACGAGTAAATTAATTTCTGAAGAAAAAAATAATAAATGCAGAAAGCAGACCTTCAGAAAATTCAGTGTTTGCTATTTGTGAGCATGGGAAGAAGAAGAAAAACTTTATAAAAAAAATTATATGCTGGGGATGTGGTCAAATTGGCCACGTAAAGAAGAACTGCAAGAAAGGTAGAGCTGGTTCTGCAAATAGCTCCAAAGAAGATGATGATGCTATCAATATTGTCTCCCTGGAAGAGGGAGATGGTGAATTTCATTAAAAGAAAATATATGTCTTCATAGCATAATTGCTACCACTAGAGATGCCATGAAAGAGGACATGAGATTTGTAGCATGTCCACGGATTTACACACGGGCATTGGCTGATGATTATGCAAGGTGTGTGGTGGAACAGAAAAAAGTCGATGGCTAAGGAACTTCCAGAAAATCAGCATGAAAGTTACACCATAATTTATTAGCAAATTTTTCGACATGAGGCCGATGTGAAATTCTTGAAGTTGGTATTAATTTCAAGTGGGTGTACTTTTTATGGTGGAGTATGATAATTCTTGTTTAAGAATTATGATTGTTAGTGACAGAAAATGTTTTTGGTAGTGGGTATTTTTTTTTAATTATGGTGGAGATTGTTAGACAATAATTAAAAAAAATGAGAAGTCAACTTTCGGTGCCACCAAAATTTGAGTAGAAAAATTAAGCCTTCATTTTCCTATAAAATGATATTTGCAAGAAATGATCATCCAACACCAACACATAAAACAATTTGGAGAGGGAGAGAAAAATAAAGAGAGGTGTGGGTGTGTTATAAAATTCTGGAAAGTTGTGAGGGTTAGAGAGTTTGGGTAAAATTTTCTAGGTACCCTTTGGGTATTTTTCTTGGGTTTTGGATGTGAGAAAAATATTATATTTTATATTATGTGGTTGTCATAATTTTCTGCATAGTGAATATTTTTCTTGGTTGTCTTTTGACAACGGTCATGGTTTTTCTCCGGATTTGGAGTTTTCTACGTAAATCCTTGTCTTGTTAATTTCTCTGTGATTGTTTGACTATTTTTATTATTTTATTAAAGGTAGTTTGTGGGGTAATATGGAAATTTTTTCCAACAAAATGATGGAATTGGGTATTGTTTATTTATTTCCTAAAAAATAAAAGAGAATTTGAGTGATTAGCAGAAGCTTATGCGTGTTGATACTCTGATTAGATATACTAATCAGAAATATTAATATATCATATATGTATACAAATCAATAATATTAATATATCATATATGTATACAAATCAATAGATATAAAATGTGATGCAGGTGGTGCTTTTGCTTCACTGGCAGAGAGATTGCAAATTCATCCCACGTTGGATGAATGTATTAAATTATTTTCATTTTGATTATAGCATTTTTTATTTAAGTCTTAAGAGATTTAAATATGAAGCTTTTAAGTCGATTATATTTTTCCAATCACTGAATTAAGTATTTGAAGGTTGATTATAAGTTTATAACATTTTTTATTTTTTTTGTTGTACTGGATTAATTTAAAGAAGGAAAGTATTTAAAATTTTCATTTCTTTAAATTCTGTTGAAGCTACTTGGATTTTAATTTTTCGATTCTTGTTGGACATAAATTGGTATATACCTTTCCTCCGTAGACTTCGCATCTTGGCAATTTTGTGTGTATACATCTGTCATCACAATCACAATTAATAAAACTACAAAAAGCTGTGCGATTGCGACACAAAATTCTCATTTCAATTTCTTATTCGTCGCACTCAAACTGATCGGTAGAACTTACTAATTTCATTTCGAGAGATGAGACCGAATCCAACCAATCGAGATGGATCGAATAGAAATCAAATGAAATATGGTTTGATTTGTACTTATAATCTTTTTAAAAATATTCTAATTTTATTAAAAAAAATATTTGGATTCAATTTCATTTTTAGAAAATTATAAAATCAAATAAATTGAGTTACATATGTATAATATTTTTTTTATAAATAATATTAAAACTCCTATACATTCAGTGATTATAATGATAGTATACTACTTGTCCATGGTTAGACTTAGATGGGTTTGGACCAGGTCTAATTAGGTCTGGCTCTCAAATGGCCAAGCCTGAACTAGTTTGAGTCTAAATTTAAGCACCCAAGTTCGATATATAAATTAGACATTTTTGTACTTGGGTTAGGCTTTTTTAGATTTACATTGTATTTTTACTAAAGATGGAAATCCAAACCCACCCATAAAATCTCAAGTCTAGTGTGAGTTCGGGCTCAAGTTAGGCTTTTATGGAAATGTAATGTCCAAGCCAGCACAAGACGAACAGATTTGGACGGTACTCTGTCCATGAATAGGTTTAATTTAGTCTAAATTTATTTATTTTATTGTCTTTTATTGTTTTGTTTCGATTTTGTTTTTCTATAAAATTTTAAAAGAAAATTAAAATTATTCTTATACTCTAGTAAAATTGAAAATTTAATCAGACCGAATTTTATCTATCTAATTTGGTTTACTCTTCATTCCTTTTAAAACCGATTGATTTTGATAAAATCACTTTTGAATCAAATTAAAAACCGATTTGCACACATGTGCAAAAGTCCAACCCACCTACATAATTAAATCGAACAAATCTATTCTAGTTGAGTTGATTTGAGAATGTAAAATTTAAATTTCATTTGGTTTAATTTGATTTTTCATAGTAAAAAAAAAGTGATTTGGTTTTCAATTCTGTCAATAAAAATACACATAAAAATAATCTAAATTGAGAAGCCACCCATTTAATTTGTTTCACTGGCTTATTGTTTTATTTAAACTTAATTTTAATAATTCATAAAAAGTTGATTTGGTGTAAATCGGATTCTTACTGTTGGAAGTCTAAATATGAACCGGATCATATTCAATGTTTCAAATCGGAATTACTTAAGGAAGGTTTTATGTATTTTAATATAAATTTAGTTAATTTTTAAATGTTATTTATTAATTATCTACTAACTTTTTTTATTTGTAATTTAGTACAAATTATTTTTCTTCAATACGATCTGTTTCATATTTTTGTTTTCCTCAATTTGTACTTCATCATAGTTGAATGGAAGATAGTTAGTAAAAAATATGTTAAAAAACAGTCAAAATAAAATTAAAATAAAGAAAATTTTACTAGTATTTTGAAGAGGCGAAAGAATCCAAATGATTGGATAGAATGACATCACATCATTCACAGAAGAGTTAATTTAGATAAAAAAAAAATGTGTTCGAAAATTCAACAAAAAGAAAGGAAGGGAGAAAGTAGAAAGAAAGTGAGGCGTAAGTAGCACGCTCAAACGAACAAACAATGAACTGAACGCGCTTTTATAACCCCAAATAAAGTTTCTCTTTAAAACTCAATTTCACAATACAAATCATAGATAAAGAGAGAGTAGATCACAAAAACACAAAATTATTGGTTGGTGACTGCTAACATCTCTAAATTCAACAACTACAGCTTATTAGCTTTACTCTTCTTCTTCGGCTCCAACATCGAACCGAACGGAATCGAATCGAATGGCTGCATCACTCTCCTCCTTCTGGTGCTACAGATGCAATAGGTTTATCAGACTTCGGCTTCCCGATTCCTTACTCTCTTGTCCCGACTGTGGCGGCGGTTTTATTGAGGAAATCTCCACTCCCCCTCTCCACCACCACCACCACCACCACCACCGCCGCCGCTTCCCCGATCAATCCGCCCCCACCACTCCCAGACTCCGCCGCTCCACCCGTCTCCATGGGCCCTCTTCCGATCGCTCCCCTTTTAACCCCGTCATCGTCCTCCGTGGACCTCCTGACACCGACGGTGGTGGCGCTGCTGATCCTAATTTTCCCGGTAATTTTGAGCTTTATTATGATGACGGTGCTGGGTCTGGCCTCCGTCCTTTGCCTTCGAGTATGTCGGAGTTTTTGATGGGGTCTGGGTTTGATCGGATTCTTGATCAGTTGACTCAGATGGAAATCAACGGTGTGGGTCGTTTTGAACAGCCGCCGGCTTCAAAAGCAGCTATTGAGTCTATGCCGGTAATAAGAATACTGTCTAAGCATGTGTCTATGGAGTCTCATTGTGCGGTTTGTAAAGAACCCTTTGAGATTAATACTGAGGCACGTGAGATGCCCTGTAAGCACATTTATCATCCTGATTGTATACTTCCCTGGTTATCGTTGCGTAATTCTTGTCCCGTTTGTAGACATGAGTTGCCAACCGATGATCGTAGTGGGAGGAACTCGCCAGAATCGACCGAGGAGAGCGCGGGGTTATCTATATGGAGATTGCCTGGTGGTGGTTTTGCTGTTGGGAGGTTTACTGGTGGAATAAGAGCCGCTGAGAGCGAGCTTCCTGTGGTGTTTACTGAGGTTGACGGTGGTTTTAACAATAATAATAATGCTGGTGGGGCTCCTAGGAGGATTTCATGGGCACCTAGTGCAAGAAGATCGAGAGAGGGTCGTGGGTTTGGTCGTGCCTTCCGTAGTTTGTTTTTGTTTTTCGGAAGGATTGGAAGGAGGGTTAGTGATGAATCGGGTTTAAGTCGAAGAAGTAGAGCAAATTCAATGGCTGATAGGTCTTCAAGAAGGGATGGTTCCCTTTGGCTTATGCATGATAACAGATGGTGAATTGAATTTGTTTAATATTTTCACGTGGGTTGTCTAATTGCTGATATCACCTAGTGTTGCAGTCTTCCTTATAAGAAAAAGGGAATATCTGTACATTGTTCTGCAATTCAGGTTACTGTAAATAATAACTAGCAAGGAAGATATGGGAATTTTCCTAATTAAATTGTATCATGGAGAGAAATTTTGTATCAGTAGGAGATTAGTTTTTCCATTTATAATGAAGATGCAGAATAAGAAGATGATGAAGAAAGAAAGCTGTGCAGTTAGACTGGGCCTTTGTAGAAGTTCCTGAGGTACAAATCTTTGTGTGTGACCGTGCCTCTCATAATTTTAGGCCTTTTAGGTTTTACCTAACTGTTTTTGCCACAATGTTTAATGCACACCACCTTATTTATTTGTAATCTGTTGGCTGTAGTGTTGGTATGCTTATATGTACTTCTTTATGGAAAATGTCAAGTTATTTTGTACCTGTAGTGCTGGTACCAGTCTCTCTGCCTTACCTGCATTTCATTTCCGTTAAGACATACTCAGCTGAACACTTTATCTTTCTATACCTAATGTGTTTGATTTGCTTGGATTGTGACCCTCCAAGTTATTTGGACCATGTGATAGGTTCTGAGAAATCTATCCAATAATTCATTATAGATTTGGAATGGGGCCAGTGTTAGATGCTTGAACATGGAAGTTGTCATCTAGACATGAGTAGGACAAAATTTCTATTGCAACCAGTGTTGTGGCTCAAATTCAAGAGATTATTGAAATCACTGAGAGGCTAAACTGTTAACTTGATTTTCCTGTCTGGTTGTGTTAAAGCACATGGAGTTGAGTTATCTTGAAAAAAAAAAAACACTACAAGTATTATTGCTGGTATAACAAATCATTTCAACTCACAAGCTTTCACATGAATTGTTATTCTCCATGATAATTCATGCAGGGTGTCATCTATTTGTTTCAACTTTCAACTTGTTCATTTGATAGTTTGAGCATGTATTTGAACACCCTGTTTCTAAGATGGTATTTTGATATTTGTTGTGGATTATCATTTTAAATAATCATGACGGTCCAGTTTGTCCAACCAAAAATAGGCAATTGAACCGTGAGAGCTGAGGGTGGCTTCAATATTGTGGGGATTCTTATGCAACAGCATGCATGCTTTCAATCAAGTAGAGAATCAGGGGCAAAAAGGGGGACAAATGGGCTTTTTCTCCTAAAATTTTCTAAGAAAGAATTACAGAAGGGTAAATTTATCTCTTCTTTTATGCTAGTCATGCCATCATAATGCTATATGTCATAATCCATCTATGAATGCTGGACATACCCTGCTGTGAAACTATATGTTTTGTTTTTTTGTTTCTTTATGGTTCATCATGCATAGTGTGTGCCAGCAGTTGCTATTGTCTTATTCATCAACTGTAAGTTACCATTTCTCAATTATACTAAATCTTTTTCCAGCAGTGTTGATGGTGAAATTTATGTTAGCCCTAGATGATGGATAAATATTGGTGGAATCATTGAATATCTCCTCCCCTCCTCCCCTTAATTGGTACTTGCATATACTTTGGGTGGTCATATCAGGGCTTTCAAATGTCCATTCTTCTCATGTGTCCAATATAAGAGGATTCTGTTGATCAAAATTTTGATACAAAACATTACATTAAGCATGAAAAGTTGAAGTTGCGACAAGTTACTGGCTTTAGCTCTTCCATTATTATGAGATTTTGATGAAGTTAAACTTGTATTCCCATCTCCTATTTATGTTTTGCTTTTCCATTGTGTGCATTGTGGAAGGTTAACATTCTTGAGCTGCACTGGCTTTCAGTGTCAAATATACATGGTTTTTGTGGGACGATCATCACTAAAATCATGTCAGTATAACCCTTGCTGACGACGTAAGTAGATAAGCAATTGGTGATGACTTCTGCATATAGATCCTTATTATGTCTAAATAGTTTGGTGGACATCGTCTTAAGTGAGAGTTTAGGATATGGGTTCTTAATTATTTACGTATGTCTATATGAATGTCTTCTGTCGCTGCCTTTTAGTTTTGGTTATGCTTCATTTTTGTCTACTGTCTAATTTGGACAAGTTGTATCTTTGACATTTACTGAAGAAGCTAGTTACTCAGCTGGTAACGTTCTAGGGTATTAACATGTATCTTTGACATTTACTGTGATTGTATGCCTGTACATATGGTAGTGATTTCATTTTAAATTGTGTACCTAGCACACTATGGAAGATGATTGCAGGATTTTTCCCCCTTGTCATATGATGACAAATATGCTATTGAAAATACATATGACCCTTCGAATGGCAGATATCTAGTCTTGATGGCATTGGCAGGGATTGTTCGTGAAAGTCGAGCAGGCATCTATTCATTGGAGTAAGACCCATATTGGAATGAGAAAGAGGAGACATGTTGTGTGGTAGGAAATTAAGGAATCAAAAGCAATTGTGCTGTAATTGTCCTGTGGTTCTTGTGTTGCCGGTTTTCTTTGATCGAGTAAACTAGTTATTCTATTCCAATTTTACAGAGAAAATTGACTTGGAAAGCTAATCTAGCATGTATAATGGGGCTCACTTCTGGAATAATCTTGACCATTTTGTCTAGGTAAATTACACTGTAAGATCCAGGGTAGGCAAGAAATGGTGATTGCGGTCTTTTTGGGTCTTGTGAAGTGTGACAGCTTAAAATTTTTCCATTTTGTTTAGAAGCATTAGGATTTTTCAAACTTTGACATAAAACCTTAAAAAATGTGGGTTAAGATTCGTGATTCACAGAGCATTAAAAGTTCTGCCAAGGGAAGAAGAGGAAGAGGTGTCTTTGATGGTGATTGTTGTAAAGTTAAAATATGACTCTGGATGGGACAATTAAGCAGTCAAGTAAGTCCTGCAAGACACGGCTTATTTGGTTGAATAAGGGTTTCTGAGTTGGGGACCACCCTTATCCTTTAACCACCATGAATTTGGATGTATGACGTGGCCTTATCCAAAATCTAACATCCAAATTTATATTTACAAGCCAGCCACAAGCCATGCCATAAAATCTTTGTAATCAAATTCCATTTCTGTAGTCAGTTCAGGCGTTTCATTTGTGTTCATTTTTAGCGATGGCAACTTTTGCTACCCTGCAGACTTCTTTTACTGGAAATTCAGCCGGGAAAATTGCAGTTCCGGGTTCTGGCTTATATTTTCCGGCAAGACCTAAATGCTTGAGAGCTGCACCGTGGAGTTGGAGCCAGAAGAAAAATAACAAGAGATCTTTGACAGTGGTTGCAGCATTTGGAGATGTATCAGCCGATAGCACAAATTATCTAATTGCCGGCGCGGCTGCTGTTGCTCTGATTGGAACTGCCTTTCCCATCCTCTTCTCCCGCAAAGACCTGTAACTCCATCTCCCCTCTTCTACTTTTGTAAATTTTCTAGTTTTAATAGTTAACAGTCCCTTTAAAGCTATTGAAATTGGTAGCACTAAAAGGTACTGAAAAAATGAAAATGGTTTCTAATCAAAATGTTATATTATGGTAAATTGATTGCTTAATGTTCTATTGTTGAATTAATTCCAAGTTGTGTTTGTATGTTGAATTGGTAATCTCAGGTGTCCTGAATGTGATGGAGCTGGCTTCATTAGGAAGGCAGGAGGGGGTGCATTAAGGGCTAATGCTGCTAGGAAAGACCAGGCTCAGATTGTATGTCCCAATTGCAATGGTCTTGGCAAGCTCAACCAAATTGACAAATAAATAAATTTTAAAAAAACCCATGTTCTTATTGTAGTGCTAGTTTGGTAGGGATTTAATTGAATGTAATCATCAATAGAGACACATAATTACATTCAATTGCATCCCTCCCAAATACACTCTTAATTGTAATGTCTATATATGATGTTGTATTTTCTTAAAATGATAGATTCAGTTTGTGCCATTCATTGTAATTTAATTTCAGCTTTCATTAATAAATCCTCTGTGACTGTGATGCCACTTATGAACATATCCTCTTATCTTAATTTAACAGAGTCTCACACTTGTGTCTATTTTTTAGTCTTTAAATATAAAAAATCATAAATTTTGATATAATCAACATAAGGGATAAATTTTTATCAAGATTTAAGAAATCATTTCTTCATTTTATTTTTAGATTTTTTTTTAAAAAATAAAAAGAATTGTATTCTTAATTTTCAGATAATTCACCCAATTATGTGTGTTACACATGCTAAGTCCTTCATATAAGAATTGAGAGAAATGCATATAATTATCATTTTTTTTAATTCAAAAGAAAGAAAAAACTTGGGGCCATAGGTATTTTTAGAACAGAAAAAGAAAAAACACACAAATCTTGTGAAATATACCATAAATAGTGGGTTAATAATAATGACAAGTGTGTAATTACACAAGAAGATAGCCTTTTGTGTCTCACGCTTTCCCAATTGCTATGCAAATTCCAGCTGCATTCATTCATTCATTTGCTCTGTATGATTTTGCACCATAAAAACAAATAATCCATTTAAACTTGATTTTTGTTAAAAAGGAAATAAAATAAAATAAAAAAATGAACAGAGATGAAGATTTTGGTCATGATCGTGGAGATGACTTCCAAACAGATGATGAAGAAAATCAAGCAGAAAGGACTTGTGATAATGAATATGATACAGAATCCTTTAATTCATCTCCTCCTTCACATTATTTGTCAAATGGTAGTAGCATTGAGACTGCTAATACTTCATGGCCTCAGAGTTACAGGTACTTAATTGTTCTTTATTGTTCTTAATCTTGAGATTATTGGTAATTTTATTGTAATCTAGCTAAACAAGAAATGTTATATATGCAATGGAGAAATTCCATTTCATTGTTGAGCAAGTAGGGAAAAAAAAGTATAAATATATTTTGAATAAATATATTTTGAATGAGGTTTGTACAGTTTAATGATTTGCCTCCTGAGTTTTTTTTTCACTCCTTTAAAAACCCTTTTAGATTTGCTTCTGTCTAACTTTTTAGCCCTTTCATTTTTTTTTCTGTTAGTCAACGGGCCAAAGGATTTAATGACATGGAAAAAAAATTCAATTTAGTTCTTAAACTTCATTTTTAGTTAATAAATTCTTATAAAACCACTTCTAATCTAAAAAATCAATAAATTTTATATAAAATTAATTATTTTTTAAACTCAATAAAATTTAAATAAATTTATTAAAAAATAAAAAAAATCTTATAAAACTTATAATGAAATTCTCAAATTATTAAAATTAGTTATAAAATTATAAAAAATACATACTAAAATTATTATATTAAATTATCAAAATTTCATCAGTAGTACAAAATTATATCTAACATATTGGACATTATTAGTAATAAACTTCTAAAAAAATATTATAATTTAACAAAAAAAATCAGCAAAATATTAAAATTATCTAAAATTTTCTAAAAAAATTATAAAATGTATATGTATGTTTTTCATATTAAATTGAATAAAAAAAATTTAAAAATTTAAAGTATTAGTACCATATTAACTTTAATTAATAAAAGTTCTTATAAAACAACTAAAAAGTTGATTGAATTATTTTCTCATAAATTATACACAATTAGTCTAAAATATAGTTATAAAAGATGATTATCTCATTTTTTTTTAATTTTTTAAGATGAAAAAAATTTAGATGAAAATGGTTATCATACGATAAATCAATACGTTATTAAATTTAATATGAGAAAAATATTTATTACATTTCATAAATTTTTTATATTTTTAAAAAATTTAGATAATTTTAATATTTTATTGATATTTTTTTTAAAATTATAGTATTTTTGGAGGTGCCAAACGAAAAATTGTTGGAATTTTGCAATGTTGTTGAATATGCACTTTAGAATGCTTGATTTTCTTCAGAGATGAAATTAATGACATGAAATTCTACTCGTCTGCCAATTCATTTTTCGTTACTGTTGAAAATATAGAATTTCTTTTACTGATTCAATGGTGGAGCCATATCATTTGTATGAATATCTGCAGGAGGTCAATAGACATGCTTACTAGTCCTCCAATCAGCTTCAAAGGGACTGGTGTGGAAGGCATAACCAGTTCCTTAACTTCCTTGTATAAGAGACACCCAATTCCTGAATCTCCTTCTTGCTCAACTAAACCTCTTATATACCGCCCAAATTCAGAGAAAGAAGAAGCTCCTACCTCCACTTTGTCATTGAAGCTATCTGCTTCTTTTCGATCAAGACTTTCTTTTAATGAATTGGCACACACATATCAAGAAAGTTCGTTCGCCCAAGCAGTCTTAAATGGTAACAACTCCGTTGTATTTTATTTCTCTCCTGATTATTTACTCTGCAATGCCAAGAATGTTCGTTGATTATCATCGTCTAGTTTCGTTTGCTTACTTCAATCTGATATGTTTGTCGAATGAAGGAATAAATATTATGTGTGGCATAGGACTCCTTACAACTCCTTATGCAGCGAAAGAAGGAGGATGGTTAAGCCTCTCACTCCTCTTACTCTTTGGCATTCTCTGTTGCTATACTGGGATGCTGATGAAGGAATGTTTAGAAAGCTCAACTGATATCCGAACTTACCCTGATATTGGACAGGCTGCTTTTGGAACGACCGGCCGGTTTGCAATATCAGTAAGTTAAAATGCTAATTGTATATAATTTCTTGTGATAATTTTGACACAAGAACTGATGAATTCTTCCCTGTGTTGGGTTCTGGCTAAATGCAGATATTGTTGTATTTTGAATTATATGTAAGTGTGATGAATTCATTTTAATTTCTCTATGTATTGGACTTGTTTTTTTTAATTCAGCACTGACAAGGTGAAAAGCTTTGTACTGTAGGCAGCTTGTGTGGAGTTTGTGATTGCGATAAGTGATAACTTGTCAGCGTTGTTTCCAAACACATTCATGAGTCTTGCTGGGAGAAATCTCGATTCTCATCAAGTCTTTGCACTCATTGCAACTGTTCTTGTCCTTCCAACTGTCTGGCTTCGAGACCTCAGTTTGCTGTCTTACCTTTCAGGTTTTGCCATCTTCCCTTTCGTTATAACTTCTACTTCCAGTTCTATTTATATTTCATTTCAGAAAAAGAACACGAATTTAAACTAACGAAGCTGCTGATCTTCAAATGTTTTCCTCAGTTGGAGGAGTTGGTGCATCGATTTTGTTGGCTTTGTGCTTGTTATGGGTTGGGACAGTTGACAAAGTTGGATTCCATCACAATGGAACAACTCTGAATCTTGCAAAACTACCTTTTGCACTTGGTATATACGGTTTTGGTTTCTCAGGGCATGCAGTTTTTCCAAACATTTACTCCTCTATGAAAGAGCCATCAGGGTTTACATCAGTTCTTATTATCAGGTGAAAAAAAAAATTATTCTCATTTGAATCAAATGCTATTCAGTTTTTTTTATCACTACTCACTAGCTATTTCATTTTTTCTTCAAAATACAACAGTACCCATTATAAACATGAATAATAATCAGTAGCAGAACCACCTTGGGCTAGGGTGGGCTCCAGTCCAGGCTGTCCATCTAATAATAAATAAAGGAGTTAAGATTGGAGAGGGGCTGAGTCAAAGTTAGGAGGCTAAAAGTATTAGCCGGAAGCGAGAAGCAACACGCGCTTCTTATTTAGCCTAGACTGAAAAAAATTTCTAGTTCCGCCACGGTGCATAAATGTGAATATGTTATTGCTTTGCTAATTATATAAACATTTAACAATTTCTGCAGCTTTACTTTTTGTTGGTTTCTCTATACCGGAGTAGCAATATGTGGCTTTTTGATGTTTGGTGACACCATTGAATCTCAGTTTACATTGAACATGCCTACAAAACTTGTGGCTTCTAAGATTGCATCCTGGACAGCGGTATATGATAAATTGCAAATATTAATGAATAGAGCCAATTGATTAGCTTTTACTCCACTATTCAATACATTAATTGTGTCTGTATGAAACTTCCAGGTTGTGAACCCATTGACAAAATATGCCTTGACATTAACTCCTGTAGCTTTGAGTTTAGAGGAACTCATGCCTTCAGGTCGGCTTAGATCTTATAGCGTATCATTAATCATCAGAACAAGTTTGGTAATTTCAACTTTAGTTGTCGCACAGACATTTCCTTACTTCGGTAAGAAAATTTCTGCCTTGGTACATTTGTTATTAGTTCTTTTTTATCACCAAAAGCAACATAACTTTTAAAACTTCCATAAACATATATGCTTTTCTCAATCGGACTGCAGGATTTGTGATGGCCTTCGTTGGTTCTTTAATTGCCATGCTTGCTGTAAGATCTTTCTTCATTTACAATCCTGAATTAAACTTCATAATAATTAGTATTTATGAACAGATTTCGTTGCGTATTTTTTACATGCTAGGCTGTTATCTTCCCATGCGCGTGTTATCTTCGCATACTCCATGATCGATTAACTAAGTTACAGGTGAAAATTCTTAACTTCAACATCCATATTTGCAGTCATAATATATATACACAGTTATAAGTACACCTTCATGGAGGGGAGTTTTAACATTTCTTCTTGTGCATTAATTCAGATTGCTGCCTGCATTTTCACTATTAGTGTGGGGCTGCTAACTGCTTGCCTTGGCACATATTCATCGGTTGCAAGAATGGCCAACAAATTTGTTTGATGAAAAGAAAATGAAGTTGTTGCATTATTTTCACTGTTGGTGTTTATGGTTCGTTTGACAAATTTGGACTTTGTATAGTCATCTGCGAAAGGGGAAAAAAAAGCCATAGGAATTGCAGTGTGAATTTTGTGCATTTAGGAAAGTTAATTGGCCATGGTAAATTCACAAGAAAAACAAAAATTGGGTCAAATTTTGTACTTTTCATTATAGGAGACTGTAGGAAAATGAAATGTTGATGTAAAAGATTTTGGTGAAGCTGAAAAAAAAGAAGAGAAAAAAAATAAAAGAAGGCGTTAGAATGGTTAGTATATATATTTTGACAAGTAAATATAATTCTCTATATTGAATAGCTAGTCTACATTCTACTCTTTTGGGGGCATAATTTGATGTCAACAATATGAGTTGTTTGAATATAAAAAAAAATTAACCATTACTTATTTTATAGATAAAATATTTACAAATTTTCATTCAAGTTTAATAGGAATATCTCAACAAATATAAAGTGTTCACTTTTTAAAATTTTCTCACTTTTCTTTACATTCAACAAAATAATGTGTATACTTTCCATTTATTTTCAAAAATATTATTTCAACAAATAATTTATAACTATAACTACTGATACACACTGAAAAAATATGACTCATAAGACTGAGAATTAATAGATGAAAATTCAAGGGGTAACAGCTTAGCTGGTCAAAGATCACTTGTGCTGCTGGGAAGGTTACGGGTTCGATCCGTGACTTCACCCAGAACACCCAGGGAGGAACATGTAATAGCGCCCGCTTAGGATTAGTCGGGTCAACCGTAAAACGGGGACCCGGATACTTGTTCATAAAAAAAAAGAATTAATAGATAAAAAAGAATGTGATATTTGTACTTTATGATTTATAATTACCAAACACACCATTTTATTTTTTTTGATGAAAAGTTATCCGGGTCCCCGTTTTACGGTTGATCTGACTAATCCTGAGCGGACGTTGTTACATGTCCCTCTCTAGGCGGTGGTGAGAGAAGTCACGGATCGAACACGTGACCTTTCCAGTAGCACAATTTGTCTTTGACCAGCTAGGGTATTACCCCTTGGGTCCAAACACACCATTTTAGATTAAGCAAATGAGTCACATTGTGTTTTGTTGTTTTGCTATGTTATTATTATTTTTTCATTGTTTGATGTGATTTTAGTTTTTTTTAATACATATTTGAATTTTTTTTGTTTATAATATTTTTTTCCAAAAATGAAAGCACAATATTTTTTTATTGATTTTAAAATAACCTAAAAATTTTAAATTTCAGAATTTTTTAGGTTATTTATTTAGCCTAGAGTTTATATTCTTAAACCATAATAAAATTTGAGAATTTTTTTGGGTTATTTCAAAATTTGGAATTTTATAATAAAACACTATTTTAATGCTTGTTTAGTTTTTTTTATATCCATGGCATTTACATTGTATTTATAGTAAATTTAATTTAGTGTCATGTTATTTATTTATTTATTTTAATTTTATATTAATTAAATTATAAATTTAAAATGTTTAAATTTTATTTAATTCATTATTTTAGATATTTAAAGTATAAAAGACCTAATTACAAAAACAAATTTCAACTTATAAGTTTTTAACAATTATATCACAAACTTTTAACTAATTACACAATAAATACTAATCTACTGTTTTTTTTTAAAGTACTATGTGATAACTTTAGCAATTAAAACAATGATCGTGTGGCTCACTATAGCTATTTCTTGAAGAAAAACACTCCCTCCATTCCTTTTTATTTGACGTTTTAGAGTTTAGTTTTTGTTCTAAATATTTGACTCTCTCACATTTCAAGACACTATTAAATGTTATTATTTCTATTTTACCCTCATATATTAACATTCCAAAAAACTAACATTTAACGTCTCAAGTAATATTACAAAATGATAATATTGTCCATTCAACACTATAAAGTGGGATAATTAATAATTTTCTTAATACTTATGTAAAAACCTTAGACGACAAATAAAAGGGAATGAAGGGAGTAAGAAACTAACTTAATAAGTTGAATGTTGTACTAAAGTGACTTAACAATACTAAAAGATATATTAATGCTCTAGGAAGAATGTTAAAAACAATTTCATTATTATTATTATTATTATTATTATTATTATTATTATTATTATTATTATTATTATTATCATCATTATCATTTGCTAAAAACACCAAAAGAAAGATTTATTAACTCTAACTGGATATAACACTCGGAAGATGACCTTAAAATACACTGAACAGTATGAAATTTCTATATAAATCTATTTACATTTTGGCAATTCTTCCCATATTTATATCTATACATAACAATTAAATAAATTTATTTCAAAATAGTACCAGGTTTAGGATCTTATCGAAAAAAATAGTACGACGGTTAGGAACTTCCAAGTGAAAGAAACTCTATTCCGAGCCCTCTAAATGTAATAAACTATTACAAGAAGAATGAACCTCCTGAAAACAACTACCTGACTCTTACCATAAGCTTCATTCCTAAATCAATGCAGCATTCTATTTCAAGAATTAACTCTAATGGAGCACAAACCTTTCCCCTAAAGCTGTTGCCAGACCTGATTGCTATTAATAGTCTATTGACCATTCTAACACGTATCACAAGTATCATCAGTTATACAGTTTCATTTCAACAACTTTTCTTAGTTTTAAGTTTTAAGTTTACCTTTCATTGCTAGCCAAAGCAGAAAATTACACTAATGGATTGCTACTTTACTCCAAACGATTCTATGCCGATTAACAGGTTCATACTGAGGCCTTGAAGCTTCCCAATCAACCTTGATTGAAAATGAATTAGATGCTCTCTAAGTAATATGATGTGGCTCATTATTAAGCTAGATACACTCAACTAAATTCCGGGCATCTCTACAGCTTGGGTTAGAAGTCTTGGGAAGATGCCATCTGTCATTTCTCCACTGATCAACAAGTTTACTATTCTTGTTGATTCCACTATATGTAATGATTAAATCTGAGAATTTCTTAATTAAGGACCGTCCTGATCCAACTGTCATACCAAAGGGAGAGCTATATGTCATTGCCCACATTATAATGAAAGAAGGTTTTAACTCACTTTTAATTCTAAGCATGCCCCTTCAAATCCAACTAGAAGAAGAATTTGCTTTAGCTTGTCGAAACTCTCATTCTTTAGTTTATTCTGGCTACCCAATGACACCATAATATTTTAGAGTTCTGTAATAATTTCTTAATAAGTTTGCATACGTACAACTACCCTATTCCATGAACTTATTAGTTTGATGTTTAAACCCTCCTTCAGGGACTTGCAGGTGTCATGCCAAGCCAGTGAAGCCACCATACTTTTAGTAAATTCTGTTGCATTGCTAGACCAAAGAAAATTCCTGCAAATTCTCTTAATTATAGTATTCACTTTCTTGGGGAGCAGAACAATGGTAGCCTAATAAGTGTGCATGCTTAAAAAATTGCTTGATTGAACTATAATCTACCAGTATAATACAAGAATTTATTATTCCACAGACTAATTATGTTAGAAACTCTACTAATTAAACTCAAACGGTCTTTCGTTGTAAGCCTCTTAGTGATCAAGGGCAAGCTTTAATATCTTACTGGGAGAGTGTCGTCCTCGAACTTGGTAAACTGCACAATTCTAATTCTGGTAAAAGCAACAATGCAAGAGAAGAAAATATGACTTTTGGCACTATTGACTACCAAACCTGAAACTTCCTTAAAATGCTCTAAAATAGAGAACACTTGTGTAATAGAATCCAAATTGCCAGTAAAGAAACACTAGCAAGTAATATGCAAATATGAGATGATTAAGTTGCAAACCTCTACAACCGAGATGATATTGGAAAGAATAAAAAAACAATCTCCCTCATGCATCTGGTTAGATATTCCATACATAGAATAAATAAGAGAGAGACATTAGATCCTCTTGCCTCAGACCCTTCCTAGAATTGAAGACTTTCCTCTGAGATCCCTTCCAATAGATAGAATAGGTAATAATGCAAAAACATTCCACAACTACCTTGATAAACTAATATGGAAAATTTAGTCCTATCAAAACTTCCTTAATGAAATCCCAGGAAACTGAATTATAGACTTTTTGCATATTTATTTTGATGGCACATCTAGTTGGAGCTTTTTTTGCAGATGATAGTTATGAACCTGTTCATGATCAAGAGCTATATTATCTCCAATGCTTCTGCAAAAAATGAAAGCAAATTGATTTGTGACTACCACTTTCTAAAGAATGCATCTAATTTTGCTAGGGATGACTTTAGTAATTATCTTGTATAAAACAATGCAACAAGCAATGGGAGAAAATTCTGAAACCTTCTTAGCAGTAGGAGTCTTGGGAATGACTGTTACTGTTGTGATGCTGAGCTACTTAAGTAATTAATTTGCCTGACTGGAAGACTTTTTGTACCATACTGGTTAAATGTTTTCCCACTATTGGCCAATAGGTTTTAAAAAAAAATAACTATCAAACCCAAACACTCCATGAGCTTTGTCTGATCTTATGGAAAAGAGACCTTCATTGACCTTAGCCTTTGAAACATAATGGATAAGACTCTGAGTATCTGCAAGTGACACAATAGGGCCCTTAATAATGATTTAAGAATTGATATGCTGCCTGGCTTCAAATTGTGCTCCCATAATACTTCGATAGTAACAAATAAATGCCTTTTGAATATATGCATCCTTTGTAAAAAAATTTTCTTCCCTGGTTCTGATTTGAGGAACCAAACTCTGTACCCTGCTCTTCTTAATGGAATTAAAGAAAAACTTGGTGTTTGCGTTACCTAGCTGCACCCAATAAACTCTAGACTTTTGTTTGAGAAAGCTTTCTTCCATTAGCAATAGCTAGCTTCCTTAACTCCAGATACATTGCTCTCTCTTCCAGAAGAAGCCATTCATTAAATGGGTCTTGCTAAAGTTGGACTTGCAAAACTTCCACTCTCTCCCTCTGCAGCTTTACTTTATTGTAGATATCACTATATTTAGCTCTATTAAGTAACTGAAGCCTCTTCTTATTTCTATTGAGTTTCAAACTATACGATAAGTTGAATGGTCAATGTCTTCTATATTCCATTCTGATTGAATGATTTGGAATAAATCTAGATATTAACTTCAGAAGTTGAAAAACTTGAGCAATTCCTGCAATAGTTATGAATAGGAAAAGTAATCTGATGAGTGTAAATTATGCATATATTTTAACATTCAAATAGCAAATTATCTTGGATTCATTGCATATTGTGGTGCATTTTGAGATAATTTCCTAATTTTTAACCAAATAAGTATAAATACTACTTTAATATGAATTGAGCGCGTTTTGGGAATGTTTATACTTATTTTGGTATGTTCTTATTGCAAGAAATGTTTTCCAAAGGATACTAGAGTTTTTGGAAACCAATGAACCTAGGATGTTAGTGGGAAAACCAAACTTAAAGAGCATATTCAAAGGACTAGCAGATTGGTCACCTTTGGGAATCGTTAATGCAACACAATGTGGAAAGACTTATGACTTGCAGATATCCAAATTTAAAGGTTTTTATGTATACTTTCCATTGGAACAAGAATCAACTCATTTGGACTAAAGATGAGAGAGATACGGGCAAAACATCGGAGAGTGCTCAAATGCAGCCTTACACACAACACCAAAATGTCTAGCCACTTTCGAGGTCAAAAATGATGGAATTAGATTTTATTTTCTTCTACGAAGTTATAGAGGACCCAAAATCTCACCAATATTCGATGTGTAGTGAAAGCTATAGCCGCTGTAAGTTAGACCTCCTACGTGCACCAAGCAAGAACACTTCAAGAAGGCCGTGCACCCCTTTTGCATAGTCTTGAATCATCAGAAAGAGACTTAAAATCCTTGATTTGGCACAAGCACACACCCAATTTGCATAGTCATCCATCTTTAGTGTTATAAAATTATGAAAGATGCCTTCATTTTCATAAAAATGAGAGCATAAAAGAGTTTTCTTCTCTGTTGAGTGCATTCGTCAGTGTAAAATGGTTTCTCTAAAGTGCTTCCCATAGAACTTAGGGTTTCAAATCCTCAAACTTTCCAAGGAAGGTATGGTAGCTTAATCCATATGGGAATAAATGCGATGACTGAGAAATCAAAATCCATTCTCCATTTCCATTTTTGAATCAAGAAAGGTCATTTTTCAAAGGCAATAGGGCCATCTGCCAAAGTTTGCATCTTCCTCTCTTCATATTCAAAGAAAAATGGATAGAGATTTATCTTAATCATCTTAACTTCTAATAGCTCAAATCCCTGCCATTGATTCTTAATAAAACTCACCGATTTAAAAAAAATTAAGGTTTGCTCCATAAACATTACTGATAAGAACATGTTTCCACTGTTCTGCTTCATTATTGACTTTAGTGATTTGTATTTTAGCAACGCAAACCTAATTGCTAACCACTAAATGGATAAATTTCAAGTTACCATTATCTAATCTAACCCGATTGTGTTTGAAGAGATCGCTCCGACTTCTGCTTATTATGTGTTCAATGATTGCCTTGGTCTTCAAATTACTCTCATCAGCTTCAAAAATCCTATTAGTAGGTTCCTGATGATTTGCTAATTCAAAATCCTTTGTCATAATTTTTTTAGGGCAAAGGTGCAAAAACACCATTAATGTTTGGCACAAAGTACACACTAGCCATTAATGTTAAAAAAAAGAACACCTGCCAAATTACTTTTTAACTGACAAATCTCCCATTAATTAGACGGACATAATGTCTAAAAAAAAAATACTCCCATTAAAGAATGGATATGTGTCAAAGAAATGGGACCCACCTAATCTGATATCTCTTTTACTTTAGGGTTTTTTACATTACTTTCCAATTTTCAAACCCATCTTTTTCACTTTACTCTCCCAACAACTAGAAAGAGATAGCCATAACTTCAAACTTCAAACCCTAAAACTTCACTAAAATTACAGTCAAAGAATGAAGATTTCAGTGTGCTACAGTTGTTGTTAAGAAGGGCAAAGAGAGGAAGCTTGCTTACTGCAGACCGTAAGTTACGGTTGCTGACATTGGAAGAGTAAAGGAAAGTGCATAAAGGTTAGTAATAAATTTATATTTCCTGGTAGATGTGCATTGTGGGGTTTTATATTCCATTTTTATAGTGTTTTCGAAAGTGATATGTCGGGTGATGGTCCTGCATATAGGTTACAGCTTTGGGTATTCATGTTTTTAAAAAAAATGTCTGAAATTTAGTCATTACAGATGCAATTAGGGAGTATACAACAAAATATTTGCTTTGTTTGTATAGGGTAGTCATTATTAAGAAATTAGAACGAGATTATTTGGAAAAATTAAGATTAGGGTTTGCTGATTTCTTTTTGATACTTTGGGTTTGCTGATTGACATAGCAAAAATTAAAATTAATGGAGTTATTCATTAAATTTGTCATTGATAATTGGAGAATGGACATCATTATAATGGGTACTGGACAAATGATGGTGAAGACTTGTTCTATGCTGATGGACTTGTGGAGGTGATTAAGGATTACGACACTGATTACTTAACCTATGATGCTATTGAAGCCAGGTACATCACCTTAGGTGTGTTGAATGTAAAATCTATATTTATGCTTAAACCTGGTAAGAGATTGGTGAATGGGTTATTTTTGGTGCTTGATGATGATTCTGTTAGAAAGGTGATAAATTTGGTAAAAAAATATAGTTGGGTTGGGGAACTAGAGTTCTTTGAAGATCACGATCTAAATGTTCCAATTTATCATCAATCAATATTGGCAATAGAGTATCCTGGGTATGGTATAGGGGCTGGCAATGATGATACAGGTGCTGGAGATGGTGATGCAAGTGTTGGAGGGGGTGGTGCAAGGGCTGGAGGGTTTGATGAGCCTAATGCTGGGCATGGTGGAGCAAGAATAAGTGCTTCTGGGCTAATGCAGGGGTTAGTAGAGCAGGAACAAGTGGCAATGGGCCTAATGCAGGGGTTAGTGGAGCAGAAACAAGTGCTGGTGGAGCTTTTTATTGGGGCTTTAATTTTGGTTCTGATTGGTTTGCAGGAGAAAGTGAGAATGGGGCAGGTGTTGGTCATGAAAT
>CANYLF010551944.1:0-14823 GCA_948193215.1 Bocquillonia castaneifolia | reverse complement strand
AAATTCTTCAAATGGGTATTTTCTGCATTCAGCAACTTGTTCTCCATTTTTAAATGATTCAACACATCCCTTGTCCTCCCAAAAGCAGCTTCATCACACCACTCAAAATAACCACAATTATTTTCCTACAAATTGAAATATGGAAATCAAATTCTCGACATTAGAACATGCAAAATCATATTATTACTATAATATACTTACCTTATAATTAGAGCATCCAAAAAACCTCCGACCAGAATTTTTCTCAGTCCATGAAGTAAATCTATGAGCCTTCAATTTTCTTCCCCTCTATTGATAATTACAGAATTTTATAGGACCCTCATAGTTAGTTTCTTCACTTCTTCTTCCTAAAACTCGTGACATTGAAGACGAAGACGTTGACATCTTCAAGTAATTGAGTTGTGAACAATTAATTGAATTGCTTCAGTTAATTTCATTCCTAGGGTTTAGAATTGGGAATTTTAGAGAAGAGGAAGAAGAAGAAGAAGAATAGTAAAAGGGTATCAGTTATACCCGTTGGAAGAGAGAGGAGAGCATTTAATTTTCTCTCACCTGTGGGTCCGACTCTTGTGCCACATCAGACCTCTAACCATTCAATTAACGGAGCGGAGAGACCCGTTAGTTTCAGTGGCAAAAAGAGCTGAAAAAACGTAAATTGTCAGCAAATTGTCCCTTTTTAAATATTAGTGGCTTATATAGACCTGTTCCATAACGTTAGTGGTGAAATTGTACCTTATCCCTTATAAAAATTACCTCCATATATATATATATATATATTTCCCTCAGTCTTTTCATCTATCGAACCTAATTTTCTTTCCTCTCCATATATAATATATAAACTTGGTCTTAAGGAAACTTTGATCCACAGGCCTCAACGATTTTCTGTTTCTTTTTATTTTCTATCCAGATATATATATATATATATTTCCCTCAGTCTTCTCATCTATCGACTCTAATTTTCTTTCCTCTCCATATATAATATATAAACTTGTCTTAAGGAAACTTTGATCCACAGGCCTCAACGATTTTCTGTTTCTTTTTATTTTCTATCCAGATTTACAGTTTGAGGTTTCTATTTCTGTTTGTTATTTCTTATTCTGTTTATTTTATTATTTTTTTCTCGTTCTTAATTCCTTTCTTATATTATTATTTCTGTTTCTATTCTTTGGATTATTATTACTGCATTATTTCTAACAATTATTAAAAAGGAAGTATTTCTTTAAAAAAAATGGTAACTTAGCTATTTGAGTGGTTAGTTTAACAGGTCCAAATCCTTTTTAAAAGTTAAATACCTTTTAGTTTCAATAAGGTGAACATAAGAACATATCATTTAACACTTAAAAAATTTTAAAATGTTGTGACAACTTAAAAAAATAATTTTACTAAATAAATGTATGTAGGTTTTTTATTTTACATAAAATTATATGTATGCTTACACACACGGCCCAACATGTCCGGACATTTCGCGTTGCCCACGTCTTGTCGATGCGCCCCTAACACCTCCACATCCTTGCTCATAAATGATGTGGGAGTTTGTGTTTTAAACTCCCTTTTATTTCTCAACAACTTCCCCAACTTGCTTACTTTGAGTATCAATTTCTTATTCATCACTCAACCATTTTGAGCACATAATATACTGTTTTAAAGATCTCATGAAGCATAATACAAATCCATAATTTGTTATTCAAATTTCCAATTTTATCAATAAATTATTATTCCTCAAAATATCAAAAAAATCCATTATTTTCCTACAATAATTATATATCATAATTTTAGATATTTTAGTAATTAATTAGTCAAAATATTACATATTTTTTTATGAGTTATTATAAGAACTAAGATAATGTGAAATAATTTTTTAACCAAAACTCTATTAAGTTATAACCTTTTTATAGTAATAAAATTTAGAGAGTCCTAACAATATGATTGTATAGAGGTTTTGCTGTATATCATCCACCACTACATTAATGAATCTTGCAAAATACTAATAAATATTTATTCTGTCACGGAATTTTTCTATTTTACCAATTAATATATGCTGCCCCGTTGAAAAAAAGTTGGGGTTTCTCTCGGTCGGAGATTAGTCTAAACAACCATAAAATGAGGTCCAGAATACTCTGGTGGGTGCGTGTATACTCCATCTATCAAAAAAAATTAATATATGCTGATTCTGAAAAGGTACATGAATAAACAATAAATATGTGTAACTAAACCCTTCTGCCTCAAATTCGAACCATCCAGCTAAAAGTAATTTACTTAAGGCTACAAATTAATGTAGCTACAGGCGACTTTTGTTCAGGCTTCAATTTTCAACTACCATTGCCGGCTCATGGTTCAAGTGGAAGCACACACTTTATGAACTACTATAACAGTGTAATTCGTCCGTCTAAATATATAATTACCCTCAAACATTTTACACCTATAAATTTTAATATTAACCTATTAAACATATAAATTTTATTTTTACCTATTACACTAAAATTAAACTCATTTAACCTATTACACATGATAATATCATACCTGCAGACTAGGTTTGACCCACACTTGAGGTATAATATTATCATTTAGCGATAGAAAGAAGGCCTGAACCTCCGTCATCTGTAATGCCACATCGAATGTTGCCAAGCCCTAGAGATGGTTCAAGCTCGAACCTATGGGAGAAATTCGACAAATTCGACACCCAAAAATGGTTCGACTCTTTGAACTCGAACCAAGGGGAGGGGCACATGTGATACGAATCCAACATCAAGAAGATATAATAATAATAATAATAATAATAATAATAATATCCCACATTAGCTAAGAGTCAAGTGAACTTGATCTATATAAGATTGAGTACTACCTCACCTCCTTGAGGACCCTTTTCTTATAAAGGACAAAACAGTGAGGCTATGGGCTAAAAGGAACAATACCTCAACCTCAAGTGTGGACCAAACCTAGTTTGTGAGTATTATATTATCATTTAATTTTTTTCATGCATCACACATTAAATTTGAAACTATAAAAATTACACTAATGTGAAAAGAAATTTAAACTATATGCAATAATATAACTCAGTAAAAACACAATGAAATTGATAGAAAATTAATTTAATTTTACTAAATTTGGTGTTTGATAGGTAAAAAATCAGAACTTTATATATACAATAGATTAGTGGTAAAGTTTAGGAGTGTAATAGGTCAACTGCATTTTTTTTTACGGTGAAATCATATATTCAGTTTAATTCACCCTGGTATATAATAGTAGGCATATTTTTTAAAATAATTACTTATTTTCTCTCTGTGAGTCATAAAAAAAGAATTCAATTATAAGAAAAAATTTAATCTAATCCCTAAACTTAATTTTACTTAATTTATTCTTATAAAACTAATTTACTTCATAAAAATAATAAATTATTTTTAAATTAACTCAAATTTAAATAAATTATTAGAAATTACAAAATTTCTTATACAACTTATAATATATTACTAAAATCATTAAAATATTTTATAAAATTATGAAAAGTATATATAATCAGTCTAATAAATTATCAAAAATTAGTTACTAATATAAAATTATATCCAAAATATTTTATATGATTATTTATTTTTTTAAAAATTACAATAATTACATAAACATCATCAATATATAATTAAAATTGTCTAAAATTTTTTTTAAAAATCATAAAAGAATTTAAGCAATGTAATAATTTTTTTATCATATTAAAGACACTTAATAAAATTAGATTTCATAAATCATCTATCATCAAATTATTTTTATTTAGTAAAAATCAATAAAATTTATTATAAAAGCTTTAAAAAACCACTAAACTTTTATCTCACAAATTACACATAGCTTAAGATCTAGTTATGAAAAATGATTATCTTTTTTCCTATATTTTTAATAATATAAAATTGAAATTTTGGGTGGGACTCACATTGACTGTTAACAGACGTAGGCCTTACGTGCGGCCACAAAAGGTTGGTCATTTGGCCGTTTGATTCAATTTGACGGTGAAAGTATATGACACCTTACATACATGACACATATTATTTTAAGTTTGCTAAAATTGAAAGAAAATTAAAAATTACTAGAATAAATTGATAAATTTAAAAAATATGCTAAAATAAAAAAAAATGTAATCATCGATTATAGAGGGGTTCTTTTATTGCATAAATGCTCTATTTATATATGTATAATAAAGAGACACCCTATTTGTTCATTAGATTAGTTTCTAGTTCTTCACTTCATTACTTCACATATTACGTGAGATTATATATAAATTAGAACATTTTTAAATTAATATGATCCGTGAAATAAAAAATATTAAATAAGAGAAATTATTAATTTATAGCATATTCATTTGAAAATATCATATAATTTTTTTTATAGTTTGTATAATTAACATGAAGAAAAACTTGTGAAAGAAGACTTTTTTATCAATAAAGGAAATTTTTTGTATATCTTACACAATTATTTCACTTTTTATAAATTATAAAGTATTTTCTATATGTGTGTGTGTGTGCAGATATAAATAACTATTAAAAAAATAAGTAATATACATGTGATTTATATAGGGAACAGCAATCCTATAAATTAATATTTACATGTAATTATATAATATTTTATATTAAATAACAGATAGTAGAATTATTAGATTATATACGTTTCACAGAGTGGGTAGATTAATTTTTTATTAAATAATAGAGGTTATTAATTTATAAAGTATCAATTTAAGGGATGTTCAAATATATATATATATATATATATATATATTGACTTTACGAGCTACTAACCTGCTCAATCTGAAATATAGTTATTTAATATAGATAAGGCTGTGCATCGGTTCGGTTTGAATCGAACCGAATTTTTTTAAAACCATAAAACTAAACATAACCAAAACATATTTGATTAAAATCGAATTAATTTGGTTCGGTTCGATTTTAACTAAAATGGGAGTTCGGTTTATTTTTAAGACTAAATTTTGGTTCGCTTCTTTTTTATCAAAAATCCTAAACCGAACCGAACCAAAATTTTTAAAAATTTTGAAAATAAGAACTGAACCGAATCTAAATTGACCGGTTCAGTTCGATTTTTCAGTCCGGTTCGGTTTGCACACCCCTAAATATAGATAGTAAAATATAATTATTTAATTAATGTTCTGATAAAAAAGAGAGACTATATGTTTATTTAAAATGATCCAGAACTAAAAATCAGCCTCATAAGATTTTGAATTGTTTAAGATTTATATGATAATAAGATTGAATCTTAAATTAAAACTTTGTATGTATGAAATATGAAAAATTTACCCTAACAAAACTGTATCAAAACTACTTATAAAGAACATGTGAGAAGTATGAACGTAAGAATAGCCCGAAATTTTATCTTTCATGGGGAAAACCAAAGGAAATGGGCGTCAAAATCCATTCACTAATCATTACATCTCCCACTAAGCCACAAAGTGATTTTAAAAAAATTGCTGTGTTATTGGTGTTTGACAAAATCTAAACGGCTCTTTTTAATTGGGCAATACCACCTCAGCATATGCACTTTTTAATTGGTCAAAATGTTAAGCAAACCAATATACAATATAGTAATAGTAATAGTTTTCTCCTTTACATTAGGTAATAATTTTTGGAAGGGGCAGAAAAATGATAGTGGTGGGTGAATTGTTTGTTATTTGATAGGAAGCTGGGCCAAGATTGAGAAACCCCCTCACCCAACCGACAAATCCCCATTTAAATGGGACATTTTTTTAGTTTTGTAAGGATTTTGAGTAACATTTTTTTCCCATTTTACATCCACCCCTAGAAACCATTTGTGGTGGTGGAGGTTTCATGGCTCCACCACTACCACCACCACCACCATGGCCGGCCACCTATCTTTGTTTTCCATCTCAGTTGCCACCACCACTTGATTTTGTTTATAGATGACACCTGTTTTTTCTTTCGCCTTTTTTCAAATTAGTAAATTAATTGCTTAATCAAATACATGCTATTATTTTGTTTCTTCATTAAGGACCCCTTGTGTTGTGTTGGGAAATTAGAAATTCGATAGTGTGATATCAAAAGGAATAATAGAATATTAGGTATGATAAATTATAGTTTAGTTAACTTTATATTTGGGTTGTGCAAAAATCAAATCGGTCAATTTTGATTTGATTCGGTTTGGTTTTAAATATTTGATAAAAAAAACTAAAATGAATTGAAAATCGATTAAAATATAGGCTAAACAATTGAACCATCAAATTAATAAAATCGAACTGATTTAGTTTAATTTTGATTCCTATATATTTTGATTCGATTTTAAAATTAAAAAAATAATTTGGTTCCATTTAAATCAAATACACACCTCTCCTTTAGATGGTTTATGGTATTTTTTTTATTGGGTTTATGGTATTATTTTCTATAATCAAAATAGGAAGAAAAATTTGTCTCATAGTAATCCTAATTTTATGTTGATAAATTAAGAGATAATTTTTTGGCTTAATTGCTAAAAAAACACGATTTTTAAAGTGTTTTGCAATTTTAGCATGACTTTTAATTTTGGCAAATCAATACACGAAGTATCTATATATTGTAATTCGATACATCATTTGCATTTCAGATTGAAATTAGTTAACGTAGAAGTTGAATTAATTAAAATTAGTTGAAATTAGAGATGGGTAGGAGTGTAGATATTACATGATTACTTGAAATTAATCCAAAACAAAACAATCTTATTAATTGAAGCAATATTAGTTCACATCAAGTGAATAATAAACCAAACCAAAACATCATATTTTAGGCCACAAATGTTTTTAATACTATAAAAAACAAAAGCATTTGGGACCTTAACTAGAGTGTTTGGAACCACATCAGCTAATTTCAGCCAGAAATGTAATCACGTCGGCTAATTTCAACTTAAAATGAACTGGTGTATCGAATTATAATATTATAAATACTCCGTGTATCGATTTACCGAAATTAAAAAATTGTGCTAAAATTACAAAACATGCTAAAGGTCATGTTTTTTTAACAATTAAGCGTAATTTTTTTAAAAGGAAAATTCGAGGTAAATTAACAAGGTATTCTAGGGTCATTTCATCTAAAAAAAATTATTCTATGGTCACTATTACAACTTACTCACAAGTAACCTTATGCTTGTTGCACTTGTTTTTATTTTTTATTTTTTTTGAGGGAAGTACTTGTGAGATTAGAGTATCACCTTATGGACATCTATTTAATGCTAAAGTAAGTTAAATATGTATAGCAATAACTCGAAGAACATTTGAAAAGTAAGTTAAATATGTATAGTAATAACTCCAAGAACATTTGAACTTTTATTTTGTGAGATTTTTTTGTGGAGAACTTTTACTTTGTAAGACAAAATCTAGTTATTTATAGCGAAATCAATCTCAATCTACGAATACTAATATAGAAAAGACGATTTAATGCAATTTCTTTATTAAAAAAAAAAAAGGATTGAAGGCATTGAAAAATAGAGGTGGATTAGATGGCTATAATGGGCCATAGCAAGCCGTAAAAAGAGAACCCTGTGGCTATGATGAGCCGGCGGTAAGTGGGGTGTTGATTACGCGCGTGTTTTCTTCTTTATAAGCGTGCCAAAATTCTTTGGAGGGTCCATCATGGCTCGGCTAAGCTCGAGCCAACTGAGCTCTATAGTCAATGAAAAATAAAAGTCATAGTAAAAGTAAATAAAATAGTGTACGCCAGTGCGGCTGCGCCGATTTCACAAAGTATAAAAATAAAATAAAATGTAATTAATTAATTAATTAATTAATTAAGCCGATCGAATTAAATAATGGGCCTCCATTTTCATATGTCCGTATGGGTCGGGGCGGCCCGCGATTTAGAGATCATATCGTATCTCTCATTGGGGACTGTAACCCCCACTCGCTCACACAGTCGTGCTTTCCAAGTCTCTTTTACTTTTGTTCTGTGAAAGTGGAGAGTGTATTTCACTCAAGATGTGAGGCACGTGGGAAGGGAATCTACGTATTGATTGTGGGGGACATAGTAGGGGTTTTTATGAATTAAAAATATTGTTTTTAAAGTTGGATAAATTGAACCAATATTTTTCTTCAATTAAAAAAAAAAGAAAAAAAATTAAAGTGAGGGAATTAATTGGGAACTTAAATTCATGGAATTATTGACTGGGATTTGGATCTGAGCTTATTGCAATTGCTACCCTTTTCTCAAAAAGAGAATATGTATATTTTACGTATAAATTAAATATCATATGAGACATCATATTATTATTATTTTTAATTATTATATGATATAAATATGAATACAATTATTAATGATAGAAAATGACAGAGGTGGGAAACAGATTCTGTGGTTAGAAATTAAGGACTCTGCCACAGTTCCGCACTTGGACATGAAACCAATTATTATTTATATTTTTGTATACAATATTAAAAAATTAAAAGTACTTCAATTGAGATAAATATTTCTTTTACTTAAAATCAAGAAAGATGCATACAATGTGAAAAATTTACATCTCTATCTCAAAAATAGAAAAAATGACATTTTTTGTCATACAAAAAAAAAAAAAGAAAAAGTAGTACAATTAATGTATAGAAAAGTATACATAATTAATGTTAGTTATAAAGTAAAATTATAAAAATATCCATGTTGTAATTAAAATAGCTCTATTTTGTATGTACATTTAATAATTAAGATTAACTACCTCCATGTCAAAAAAAAAATGATTAACTACCTATTTAATTCTAGTGAAAACTCACTTTTTTATATTTTGAAAAGGGAGATGATAATGGTATATTTCCTTTTCATCTTTTTAAAATACCCACTCTTATTGTTATTTTTATCTAATACACTCCTCAAGTCACGAAATATTTCAATTCAATGATGTTCTTAAAGAAGTTTTGCATCCACCAAGCTAGCAAGGTTAGGATTCACCACTCGCTTGTTTTACCTAAACATGTGGTTTTCCTTAGCACACTACGGGAGAGTAACAAGCATTTACTTAAAAGATACACTTAACAAGTAGAATTAACTTTGCCAGTGCACAGCAGATCTTTGTGCTAAAGATTTCGATTTCAAGTTTTTCTTTTTCCAAGTTCAGGTCTTTTATTTCCCCATTCCTTCATCAGGCAACGAACATTTTTAATAGTCGTAAATATTAAAGAAAATAACTGTTGGCCTTAGTGGCATCAATCCATTTTTTTTTGAGTTTAACAACCTTTTATCTCTGTCTAACTAAGTTCCCAAGTATGTAGGTTGCCTATCATAAAGCAGAAATATAGTTTTGGAAGATTCTTGTAAATCGTACCCGTGATCAGGCAGATCGCGTACATGGCATTATATCGCGTCCGCGATATTAGAATTGCCCCCGCGACTGACGACATATCACGCCCGCGATATACTAATCGCGCCTAGGACCAAGGACACATTTTTGGTCAAAACTTCGAAGGTTCTAGATCCTTGGATCGTGCCCGTGATGAATCAAATCTCCCCCGCGATTTGATAGAACAGAAGGCTGTTTTTGAAGGCATCTCTGGTTCCCTATATCGCGCCCGTGACACATTGAATCGCCCCCGCGAATCAATCAAACAGGAAGCCATCCTTGGGGCATTCTCTGGATCATTATGTCACACCCGCGATGGAGTAAATCGCCCCCGTGACTTCAAGGAAGATCTTAGAAGAAACTATCCGTTGGGAAACTTTATGAATATCGCACCCGCAAGACTTGGAACCACGCCCGCGATTTGACAATTTTCAGTGTATTTAATGCAAAAGTAACTAGACGTTGGAAACACTTGTGGGGTTGTTTCTACCAATTAGTTTTGGGTATTTTGGCTATAAATACCCTTCATATATATCCATCATAAAAGGACATTAATTCTTTGATAGCCAAACTCTTGCAAATTTATTTCTCATCTTTGTAATCAATTCTTGTAACACTCTTAAAAATATAAATAAAATAATAATAATAATAATAATAATAATAATAATAATAATAATAATAATATATAAATAAAATAAAATAATATAAGTTGGAAGGTTTATATATAATTGCAAAAGAAAATTTTTACAAATTGGTCCGGGTGTAATTGAAAGAAAAATTTCTATAAATGTTAAGTTGTAATCTACCAAATATCTAGGGATTAAAGTGGTAATTTACCAGTTTATTTTAAAAGAAAAAAGAAAAGGAAAGGAGAAGGGGGAGGGGGAGGCAGACGGTTCTTCTTCTTTCTTTTTAAAAAAAAAATCTCTCAAATTTCTAACTCCCATAACTTTCACATATGGAGTTAGAATCAAATAATTTTGGTGTCTACGGATTTCTGGTCTCTCCACCTTCACTTTAAGTGGTATATTACTGGGTTTTACCAGGTAGAATTTACAAATCTGAGGTAAGAAATTCTAAATAGAATTTCTCAATTTTTGTTAAATCCGTTTATTATTTTATAAAACCAATTATATATCTGTAATCTAGCGCTTGAGAGGAATCCGTTGGTGTTTTCATAATTTAATTCTGACACCGTTTATGCAGGTGGGTCCCTTAGTACTATTCACATATACATATTATTCATATATACATACTGTTCATTTATACAGTACTATTTATATATACGGTTACTATTCACTGGCATTATTCACGACAAAATATGCTGGACTTGATTTTTTCATGCTGATCTTAATGGTGCAATTGAAATCTAGAGATTAGATGCCGGTAATCTCTAAAAGCCTTTTTTTATAATTTTAGCGGTGTTTTTGAATAAATAATTTGAATAATAATTGTGTCCTAAAAATTATTAAAAATTATGTTGAACATGAATTCATATAGGTTTTGGCTAAAGAGCAACAGGATCGAAGGAAATGGAATATAATCGCTAGTCAGGTGACGAAATAAGTATTTTTATGTGTGTGAGGGTACCCTGGTTGTACCCCTAGATTATTGAGTTCTGCATGCTAAATGTTGGTATATATTTATTGTGTGACATATATATAAATGAGTGATTTAATTATTATGGTATATTAAATGGGTAATTAAATGATTAATTAAATTTGTGTATATTGAGTAGAAATAATTTTATAACTAGAAGATGAGGTATGGAAGAATGATATTTGAATGAGTTTAGATTGATTGATTTATGAGATTATTAATGAGTTGATTGTCTAAATGATTGGTTAAAAATTGGTAATCCAAAAGATGATGAAAAATGAATGATTTATGATTGGACAACAAGAGGTTGTTCCGAATGAAAAGATGAAAAATTGAAAAAAAAAAGATGTGATTGGGTTACCTCTCATTTAACCTTTCTTTTAGATGATTTAACCAATTATAAAAATTGATTATGATGTGCTGTGATGTGGAATTGATTGATTTGTGAATTTGTGAGCTGGATTGAGAAATTGTGATGTATTGTGAGTTGAATTGATTGTGATTTTATTTGAAATGGGCATGGTTGACTCGAGGAATAAGGGTTGTGTGTTTCGGGTAAGCTGAGCCGGTGGGATAGCTGCCTGTTGAGGGATGACGAGACTGAGCCGATGGGATAGTCTCATCGGTGGCCACCTATTTATATATGTGAAAGAATGAGAAAAATGATTTGGTGAGGATGAATCATCCGCTCGATTTTGTGATTGAGTTTGTGAATTTTGGTGTTTCATGTGTATATAGTTGAATTGTCATTATGGTGTGAAATTGATTAAATTGAGATTTTGATTGATTGAGACTGGAAGAATTGTGAATTAATTGGGATTGTGAAATAGAACTTGTTTGTTTGATTGATAAATTTAGAATTAGTTGAATTTGATATTTTTGGTGAATTAAATTATGTGGATTATGAATTATATTCTAAATTTGTTATGCGTTACAAATTTATCTGCTGTACTGAGTGTATTTATATGATCAGATAAATTATATAAATTGGCATATTATGCCAGTAAACATAAAAGTCTTAGAAAAGATTTCAAATATTTGAGTTAATTATAGTTATATTTATGCTTATTTTTCTCACTGAGCATTAAGCTCATTATTTTCCTCAATAATCCAGTGTTGCAGGAAAATCAAATGGGAAGAGAAGGTTAGATTTGGTAGAGTTCCATGTGGCTAGACTCCAACGATCTTAGGAAAAAGTGTTTTGTTATTAGAATATTATTTAAAACTTTATTTATCAAAGAGTAGCAATAGATTAAATTTTATTATAATATTCATATAAAAAAGTTTATTTTATGATTAAATAAATATTTTTAAAATGTATATACTAAGTATACGTATAAAAGAGTTAAAAATGAAAATGAGAGGCGTTGCATGTTTCCTGTAAGCATGCTTTTCTCAGGTTTTAGGGAGCTCTAGATGAGTAGCCTCAGAAAGTCCCCACGGTCTGTGGGGAGCTGACAAGGCTGCTCACTTAAAAACTCCCCAAACCCTTACTTTTGGACAGCTAGCTCATTTTACACTTGTTCTAAACCCTTAATGAAAGAATATTACTGGTTTTTAGAGAGAAAAAACATCAAATCCAAGTGGCTTTAGGTTAGATTAGCTTTAAATTAGTTTGTAATCAACTATTGTTCTTTAAATTAATCAAGTATCTTGCATTTCTTTTGGAAAGATCTTGTGCTTTTGGTTATTTCAACTTAAATATATGGGTAATATCTTTCTTTATACTCTTCATTTTATGTTTCTTAATGATGGATTGTGAGTAGATTAGTGTACTCTAGAATGGGTGAAGCTCATTTCCATTAATTATGCTTTGAATGTGGGTCTTATGAGTTGATTGATGCTTTCTCTCTCCTAGGGTTTTTCATGTCTGGAATTGTTTGTGTGTTTATGATGTATGGCCATCTCATAGCTGCTTGTTTAATGATTAATAATGTTGATAAATGTTTTTTTTCATGGATATACATATGAGAATGTTGATTTGCATTGGTTGTGAGAGCTATTAAAGCTATCAATAGAGTCAACAGGGTGAATAGTGCTTTATTTATGTTGTTTGGTGTTAGGACTTGGTGAGAATCAATCTTAATACCTTGTATCTTATGGATTTACCCTAGAGATAGGTTAGAGCCTCTTAAACCCTCCTCACTCCCTTTGTTTGAGTTTGGCATTTATCCTCCTTGCATCCATGTTCTTTACACTATTATTTGGTTTGAGTGGATCGCATTCTAAAGTGTTTTTAGCTATAGTTTGAATCCTAATTTGTTAAGTTTGTGTTTGCTTTCCCTTGTTTCCTTTACTTTCTTTTTGAGCTTTGTTCTAGTGTTTAATTGCATAGTTTAGTTGTGTTGTGTTTGAATTCTAGTTAGCTACTTTGATTGCTTTAGTTTAATTATCTTAGACTCAAAATCGATTGCTTGGATATTTGGATGAACCTTTTGATTAATACTTAAAACAACCTATTCCCTTGGACGATATCTTTATACTATAACTTGAGACGGCGTGCACTTGCGGTAACCATCATAAAACATAGAATTATATTTTAGTTTATGGTTAATCAATCTTGCATGGCCAAACCCATCTCCAGACACCTAAACTATCACTAATTTGCCATTTTAACACCTTAACTTTTCAATTTACCTTAGAGACGCCTAAACTATGTATTATAAACATACAAACACCTAAACTAACATATTGTTGTCATTTTAACACTTTAACTATAATTATTTTCAAACAGACACCGAATTGTGTGTTTATACTACAAAAATTGTGTGTTTATACTTAACTCATTTTGACCTTTAATTAAAAAATAAAAATACTGTAAAAATATTCACATCTCCAAGAAAAGTGAGCGTATGTTATTTGTATATCGATGGGAATTAGACCTGGCAATTCGTGTTCACGGGTTGACACGATTTGAATGGACTTTGATATGATAACATGCCCATTTATAAAATAATTAAGATAAGTATTGTTAGAAATAATGCAGTAATAATAATCCAAAATAGAAACAAAAATAATAATATAAGAAGCAATTAAGAACAGAAATAAGAAGAAAGCAAATAGAAACCTCAAACCGTAAATCTGGACAGAAAATAAAAAGAAATCGAAAATCGTTGAGGCCTGTGGATCGCAGTCTCCTTAGGAAAGATTCGCCCTCTCCTCGGTGCTAGAGTCACATAGGTGTCTATCTCATAGGACACAACAACGTTCGGCAGCACAGCAACATTAAACTAAGCGAACTCAACACATGCCTTTTTCTACCACTGGAACAAAAAGGAATTTGAGTGCTTCGTAAATTTTTCAGAGGGTGTAAAAAATGTTTCTGCTGAGGGAAATTAATGGGTAGATTCATGAGTGCTCCGCAAGCAAATTAATCCCCAAGCAATATATCTCTGGAATATAATTCGGCTGGTTCACCACGGCCCAACCTGTCCGAACATTTCGCGTCACCCACGTCGTGTGGGTGCGCCCCTAACCCCGAGTTAGGTGAATTTGCACCCCCCTGCGCGCGCAAGAGAGAGCCTTTTGGCTTACACATTTACAAACCAATAAAATGGTCCAAGCTTATGAACACTTTTCAAAACTCACACACTTCCGATATGAGACTTTGTGTTTTTAAGCTCCCTTTATATTTTCTCAACAACATTACCAACTTGCTTACTTTGAGCATCAATTTCTCATTCATCACTCAACCATTTTGAGCACATAATATACTGTTTTAAATATCTCATGGAGTAGAATACAAATCCATAATTTGTTATTCAAATCTCAAACTTTATCAATAAATTATTTTGTCTCAAAATATCAAAAAATCCATTATTTTCCAACAATCCTCCACATGAATGAAATTGATAGATCAACAAAAACAATGACTCGATATGGTGATAGAATCTACATTTGATATTTGCATAGGATAGGTAGGCATCAACCCTT
>CANYLF010551710.1:0-10389 GCA_948193215.1 Bocquillonia castaneifolia | reverse complement strand
TGCCAGCAGTTCATCGGCTTCCATAGGACCCCGGCTGCCTGGTTGGTATGGGATTGACTTCATTTCTCCATTGTCAATCCTATGCAGAAGTGGTGTAAAGATCTCCCATGCCGCCTGATGAATGAACACGCAACTGTCAAGTTTTGATCTTAACATTTTAGTAATATCTTTTACATGGATGAAACAACTTTACCTTTAACTCATCTCTGCGAACAAAATGCTGTTGATCCCCTCTAATCCTGTAAAAAGATTTCCCTTGTTATCAACAATGTTCCTATAGATTTTTCATTATGATAAAAAATTTTGTCCTTTTTTATAGTATCCCTTTTCAAGTTCATTGGCGTTTGATCCACATTTTATGGCACATGCAATAAAAGCAGTACTACGGTTACTTCTCATGGCCTACAAATTCAGTCAGGAAACCTACGTGTCAAGAATCAGGCGTTCATAAGCCTCTGGAATAGCAACACCTTGATACCGTTGTCCATATGACAAATCTAGTTCGCTTTGAACAGTTGACATCTCCAGTCCAGGCTGCTTGACCTGTATCAGATAATGAATAATTCAGAGGACAGGTTTAAAAATAGCTGAAATTTGTCTCGAATAACAACAAAAATTCATAAAGCGCTAATATCCTAATTGGGACGGAAAGATTGGTCAAGATTGAACTATCATGAAGGAAAAATACTATTGTTGCACAACAAGGAAACATGATCATTTCATTTTTATCACCTACATGGTAGTAAGTTGCCAACCGTAGTAACATAACTAGCACAACCAAATGGGGAAAGAATACTAATCATGGCACAAAGTTTATAAACAAGTTGAAGGGCTATTTTCCAGAAATGTTAAGGGGAATTACATGCAGCTCCAATATTCCAACATACAAGACATTGCAGATCTGGATACAGACTTGACTTTGCCTACAGTTAATTTGCATGCCCCAAGTTTCTATACAAAAAAAAAAAAAATAGAATATTACATACCGTAAGTTTCATGTAAATAGCTTCTTTAGGTTGCAAGCGTATTACAAACTCATTTCTTCCTTGCTTTTTACCTAAATCACAAGAAACTAGGTAAAGTAAAAAAGAAACATGCATTCCAAACCAAATACATGTGCATACCAAAATAAAATATGCAAATGCAGGCGAGCAAAAATAAATGATCATATACAGGTAAACAGTTGTAAGAATTAGTTCAGCTATATAAAATTATTTTTCTAAACATGGTAATTATCTAATACTTAAACTGAACAGTCACCTCCACAGCTCCAATTCATTATGAAACCATAAATTGTAATCACAAAAGAAACCTTATCCTTATGAACCACATTATCTGATTATATTGGCAATTCCACAACTCCAATTCAGCATAAACCCTATAAGTGCAGTGGAAAGGAAATATAGGAACATAGTAAATGTTGTAAATTTCCAGCATCATACATTTGAATATATCACCAGGGACATCCTTAAATTGAACACGTATTTCTGCTTTTCTTGAATTCAATGCTTTCCCTGCCTTCAGTATAAAAGGAACACCTGAGAAACAAAACACAGGATTAGGAGTGGAAATAAATTGAAATAAAGATTTTTCTTTCTTTTATTTAATCTGTCATGCATATAAAGTTCCAAATAGGAGATTCAGAAATCATGCCTGTTCAACTCAAGAAACACTTCAAAATTCAAATATAATATATTAAAGAATGGAAAAGGTAAATATTACCTTCCCATCTTTCATTATGGATGCGCAAAACAACAGTCGCAAATGTTGGGGTGATTGAATTGTCAGGAACAGTTGAATCATCCCTGTAGCCTTCATACTGTCCAAGAACCACCTCTTCGTCTTTGATAGGAAGTACTGATTGAAGAACCTGAATTTCGAAAGGATAAGTAATTGACATTGAATTATGGAAAGGACATATCTAGGGCCCATGGCATTGAACTCTAAGGAATAATTATCCTAAGGCAGGATTAATGATGGAATTCTTGGGATAATTTCCATGCAGTAACCACAGTAAAAGTTCTTGTAATCCCTTATGAAACAAATAGAGGTTGATCCAACCAATTTATTTAGTGCATGAAATATATAAATTAATACATGTAAACATAAAAATTTCAGGATGCACATGAAAAAGATGGACCAAATTTAATATTTTACTCCTATTCATTGCTTTTAATTCCATATAACCCAAATCACAACAGTGATTTACAGATGTTGACAAATTTATAATTGGCACAATATGTAAAAACTTTGAGATGGGAATGAAAACAAATTCTATCAGTCAAATTCAGCAGTTTGTTTATTTCAGCCAATAAGTGGTCACAAGAGGGGCAATTAGGTGAAAAAAAAAACAGTTGCCCAAGTTAAAAAGTAATAGGAAAAATTAAATGATTAAAATGACTAGAGCAATTTATAAGATTAATGAGGATACAATAATAAATGTAATGAGGAAATAATTAGAGAAACTTAAAGAGAACAAACATGCAAAAGCTTCTTGGTTCATTTATCAGTGCTTGAGGCAAATGGCACTATCAAATTATTAGAGTGAAAGTGTACAAACCTTCACTTTCTCATCTCGAATGTGTTCAGGTTTTAGAGAGACAGGTTTCTCCATGGCAACCAGACAAAGGACCTGCAGGGCATTAGTAAAGCAACAAATAGATTAGGCAGAAATAAAAAGCCTCTACTTTTTATCGTCTTCTTTTCCTCATGAATGGTGATGTTGGAGAACAAAGAACATGATATTGAGACATAGTCCAACAGGAGCAGAGTCTTGAGTTTGTCAGGTACCTACCCCCACAAAAATCTAAATGTGCAGTTTAGTGATTTTTACACAGCACAAAATTAGATGCCGTTCCAATATATCGATGCAAAATGAAAGTTTTTTCTCATATACACAGGCTAATTAACATTCCATAGTAGAGATTATATAACCGAAAAAAATTCTGCTTATATCAATGTCCCTTACCTGCAATAGGTGATTTTGGATAATGTCACGGATAATTCTGCAGAAAAAAATAATAGGAAGAGGATTCATTTCTTAATGTCAGGTATAGTGCAAGAAAGGTTAGCAACATAAAAATTACTGAATCACTCATTCAGAAATATGTTTTCATAAATTTAATTTTTTTTCCTAAGATTTCTATTAAGTTGCATTTTGACTTTTTTTAGAACTGTCAGTGATAGAAATCTAAAATACATATATCATACAAGGGGAAAACATCATGATTCTTTTGCTAAAAATAAAAAAGAAACAAAGCAAATTTTTTTTAAAAAAAAAAACTGCTCTATATACTACATATAAAAATTACTAGTCATTGAGCATACCCGTATTCATCAAAATATCCGCCACGACCTTCAGTTCCAAAATCCTCCCGGAACACAATCTACCAAGTAGAAAAATCCGAGTTAGGAATTACAGTTTATGAAAATTAAGAGCTAGAAGATATTAACAGCTGGACTACACAAAGAAGACTCATCCATGGTTTGAGACAATATTAATAAATACAAAACATTGCTTGGGAGCATGACTAAAACCCCAACCTTGTGTACAATGAACAATACGACAATAAATTTTTTTTCTGATAGAAATGATTTTCACTTTTTACAATTCTTAGCAAGTTTATAAAATAATAACTGAAAGATAAATTCCCACCTGTACATTGTCAATGTTGTCACGATTCCAAAGGGGTAAAAATAAGCGATTTGCAAAACGAAGCACCAACTACAAAAGTTAAGCAACAAATAACATTAAGCACAATTACCAAACCAACATGAATAATGATTAAGCACCTTACAGGCAGATGCCTTACCATGTTTTGCACCAATTCTTTTCCCAAGTAATGATCAATACGATAAATTTGTGGTTCCTCAAACAACTCTCCAATCTGTTCACTAAGTTTTTCTGAAGATTCCAAATCCTTGCCAAAAGGCTTCTCAACGACAATCCTAGTCCATCCACCTTGATCAACTGGAAAGGATAACAAGAGAAGCACTCATAAAGATTACAATTATATGTATATGTTCAATTCTTATAAGAAAATTTTAAGTGTACTCTTCAGAAACATTTCTAAGCTGATCCTCAAAGGTGAGAAGAAAGGCAACTTAATTTTCAACATCTAGAGAAATGTAGGAATTCTTTTTCCCCCATTGTTTATGCCATCAATGTTACTAAAAAAGAGTTCATTCTTGTACACATTATCTTGCTCCTCGTGGACAAAATAAATTAAAAACTATGAATAACATAAACACAGCATATTGCCTTTCAAAGTGAGAGACAAAAATCATAAGACTGAGATAAGGCACCAAAAGAAACAATTCCCATAAGCAAAACTTACATTTATTCATGCAAAATTTTTTTATCATCCTGCAGACAACTGGATAAACTGATGGTGGAAGTGCAAAATAAAATAGTCTCCGAGATGTTCCTACTGCAGCATTTTTTGCTGATTCGTGCTCTGAAATTTCCTTATCCAGCAGCTTAAAGCCCTCTTCAGTATCATAAGGGCCACTTACATATTTGATCTGTAAGAATACAAAAGCTTAAGACATTACTGTTGCGACGAGAAGGAATAAAGAAAAAATAAATAAATGTAGAAAAGGGCTGAACGAACCAACTGTAAGAATTTTGATACTTCTTCAGATCCAGATGAAGCATTTTTGTCTAGAAGTCTGAAATAATTATTAGATTTTAATCAAAAAAGATCTTCCAATATATCAATTGAACTGTGAAAAAATGTTAAAATGCACAAATTTCACTCATGCATCCAAGCAAAAATTAATTTTAATATACAAATAGCAAGGCAAGATATCTCACCCACGAATACGATTTCTCAGTTCATCATCTGAAATCTTAGTCCTAGCATACCCAAATATGTGAACTTCATTTGATGGAAGAAAACCCTGCAGAAGAATACCAGGTACCAACCAAAACAAAATGGAATCAATTTTATGCAATCATCAGGAAAAACAAGCTAACTATGCATTTAACATCAATTAGCAAGAGCAATTTAGTTATAGAAGATAAAATTCAGCACTAATTCAGACCCAACAAAAGAAACATAATCAAAACAATTATAGCAATACCTGACGGTAAAGATTGTAGAGAGCAGGGAAAGTCTTCTTTTTGGCAAGATCACCAGAAGCACCAAGCACAATAATTGAGAGGCACCCAGTTTCAGGAACATTCTCATATTCTCTAGCAAATGAATCACTTCTAAAACTAGATCTCTTCTCAACCGACCATTGACCAGAACCCATTTTTCTAAACGTTCAAAAGGGTCTATAAAATGAAAATTTTCTTTGCCTTTCTGAAACACAACTCCTTTGATCTGTATAGCATGCAAAAAACCATTAAAATTACAATCTTTAAAGCAAAATCCAATCAACAAACAGATCCAAGCACGACCCAGATACAATTACGTCCAAATAATAAGCATGCACAAAAGAACAGAGATGATATATAAAGAAACAAGATCAAACCCAATAACATACCAAACCAGAATCTTTAAAATCTGGACTCAAAAGGTAGTTGCAGAGTGTAAAAAGTAATTCGTATATAATAAAAAGAGCAGCGTCTTTTGTGTGAGTGATGAATGATTTCGTAAGTGGTCTGATAAATTATTATTAATTTTGAAATTTGCTTTCACCAAACTAATTATTTGCCGTCTGTTGTGAAAACATAATCTTGATTACTAGCCGCCGTAGATTACAAGAATTGAAGTTTTTATGCCTATTTACTTGTTATTTGAATTTGATGCCCATTTCTTTAAGCATTTATTTCAATTGCATCCTCCCACTCACACATTGTAATTTTTTTCTGGATAAGTTATCCTACACACCCAACTTTAAGTTACTGGAAATTAAGATTGTCCAATGAAAAGTGAAAATATTTATTGCTTCGATTCTTGACAGCTCAACTGTATATTTAATGCGGGTGCATCATTCTTCAACACTTGCACTTCTCTAATTTTTTTTTTCCAAAAATAAATATGTCTCTAATTGGTAGATCAATTGATAGCACATCACTAAATAATTCGTTCTCGTTATTCATACAAAATCAATAGTAGTTCACATTTTAAATAAATTTAACTATACTCAAAATTGCCCACTTTTTTTTAAGGAACAGAGGAAATTGAATCTAGAATTACATATTTTTCTACTTTTATGTATCTCTATCACTGAATTATAACGTAAAAGATCTCCACACTGCCATTTTAATCAAGTATAATACTATAAGTAAACACATATTTGGACATACTAATAATCATATGATCAATATATTTAAAATTAACTAGTAAATGGAATCGCTCTTCTTCTCTAATACCTTGGGATTTATTTGGTAAGACAAATGGCCAAGTGAATCTAAATTTTCAAATTTTCTAAGTTATGTTACGGTTTTTCATATTTTGAAAAATCTTGAACTTTGAAATTTTTTATTTCATATTAAGTAAAACCAACTCTAGATTGTTATTTTTAAAAATGTCATTTCAGTAAAAAAAAATAAATATGTAATATTTTGTTATTATTTCTAGTATTATATTAAATGGTACTTTCTATGGTAAGTGGTAACTTTCTTTTTACTTACTTTATTTTTACTTCGTGTATATCACTATTGGATGATTTTCAACACTTTCATCCAATAGTAATGAACATAAAGTAAAAACAAACTAGACATAAAATTAAGTCACCATAGAAAAATATCATCTATTATAATATTATAATTCTGAAGCTGAAAGAAAAATCTCTTAGCCGTCATTCCGCTACGTAGGATTAATGAAACGTCACGTAAGATTAATGAGACGTTAAAAAATTGACATGTGAAATATATTTTTATTTTTATATTAATTAATTAAAGATATATCATTTTCCAACTATAATTAGATTTATATTTTTTAATATTAATTAATTAAAAACATGATCTTTTCCAAATATAATTAGAACTATTTTTATTTATATATTAATTTGACAATTTCTATGCATATAGAACTCATATGATTATCCACATCAAATAAAAGGGTCTGCCGATTTTACGAATCAAACCTTTATATTTTTTAATTTATTTTTTTATCATAAAGTTTAATATTTTTATATTTTTTTTACTTTAACTAACTTTTTGATAAAGTTTTCATTATTCATATTCGACAAAATAATTGTGTTAGCCTTTCATTATATATAGTGTCTATAGTGACATAATTTTTGACAATTTTTTTAACTTGCGAAGTATTATAATAAATTTTTAAGTCAATGTTTATAATAAATTTTTAAGTCAATGTTTATAATAAATTTTTTTACTGCTCAAATCGCGGGTCTAGTTTAACATAATACTAAAAATAATTACAAAATATTTAAAATAATCTAGTTTACATAAACAAAGATTAAAATATAATTGGATTAAAGTTTTCTAATAAGTAATTACTTATTACAACAACAGTAGAGTTTCTTTATGAGAACTATAGTGGAGTTTTAATTCTAATAGAATAAATTAATTTGACTTTTACTGATTCATTGTCACTTTATTATTTTTTTAATATTATAATAGTGTTTGCAGTTACATATTTAAATTTTTTATTTTGAGTGATATTTTAAAAAAATAAAAAAAAAACGTAGTTTATTTTGTTAAATTTAAAATTTGGGATACAACTTAAAAAAGCCTCAAAATTTTAGAATATTTTTTGTCATTTCAATAGACATATTATTGTGTGATTTTCAATTATCTTTTTTAGGCAGGTAAACATTTACGCAAATTTAACTTAGTAATATCTTGAACAGTATTCTTAAAAATGTTTGTGACTATTAAATAATAAAATAATAATTAATTAAAATTAATATAGTATTTAATGCATTTCATCCGTCAAAAAAAAAAGATTGACATTCTTTTAGCAAATTATGAGTAGAGTTTTTACACAAATGATTTAAATATCATATATACACTTATTAATAATATTAGAGTTTACCTTTCTAGGCATAATCTATTAAAAGTGACATTGTAATTGATACGAGAGTTTCGATTTGAATCCCTCTTCCCTAACTATAAAATAAAATTAACAATAATATTTGAGTTAATTTGAATATTAATTTTATCAAAATATATCATTAAAGATAGTTGCTTTTTCTTTTTTTAGGAGGAATAAAAAATTTCATTCATAAAAAGTCATACGACATCTACAAATTAATACAATTATATAATCTTAAACATTAAGAGAAAATTGTTCATTCATACTATTAATGACATATCGACTCGGCTCCAATAGCATGACTTCAATCTTGTCATATAAATTTTTTGATAACTCTGCATCTTTTTCAATGGCGGAGATTCACATCTCGTGTTATAATATAATAATAATAATTTTCCGCCAATAGATCAGATCAGACTCCTAAAACTCTCACAAAAGAGAAAAAGAAACAGACTTCCACAAAAAGGGGAAAAACAAAACTCTGAATAATGAGAAAATAAACGTAATTTAAAAGTGAAGACACTTGATTATTATAAAAAAAAAAGAAGAAAATGTAAAGAAAATTAATCTAAAGAAAATTAAGAAAATAATGGCTTATCGTCTGTAGTGAAGCCAACAACAACCCCAAATAAAGAAGAGAATAATAAATTTTTTGAGAGAAAAAGTTATGCGGCTAGGATTTGATTATCCCCATATTTTAGTATATTTTATGGCTTTTTCTTAGTTAAACAATTTCAGCTATCAAACATTTTCCCATTTTAAAAACATGACTAGTTCACAACTCAATACTCATATTCAATGCAGTTGAGTGTAATTGGGTAAAGGTCATCTAGGCTCCAAAGTCCAAACAATTTCACATGGAATAAGATTGTATATCCAAATATTACCTGGGTCCAAAATATAAGAATGTAAAAGTATGAGGACAAAATTGAAAATATAATAATGCGCAAGAAGGACCGATTACGCTGGCATTCAGCCGTTGGGCTTTCCCACCAATTCTGCATAACTGTATAAAAGATATAGTAGTCAAGTACAGTAAGGACTACTGAGTAAAGATAGTTTCCACCAATATAATTAGAACAAATGAAATCGACGGTCCTAAAAAGCCAGAGTCAAAGTCAATAAACATCGTCCGGCTGATGTAACGCCTAAGCTGCCCGTATCTTTTACTGATTTTGCTAAGGAGGACCCCCTCAGCTCATATGCCATGAACATGTTTATCAAACACAGAATCATATTCTAATTTTTTTAAAACAAATGCTACAGTAATTTAATTATTTATACTGCACTTAAACGTGCATTTATTTTATATATATATAAATTATTCCTTTGTGATCAAATCGTAACATTAAAAAAAACCAAAAAACCCTGGCCGTTCCTTTTCTCTCTAAAAAAAACTCCTTATTGTATTCTTTATTGGGATTGTTGTCGGCTTTTTTACCGGCGACCCTTTCACATCAATTTTCTGTGTTTTTTTTTTTTTTTTTTATATAATAAATCAGGTGTTTTCACATGTTAATTTATATTTTTTTAAGATAAATGTTAATTTAGATTTATTCTCTCGTTGTTGAGACTATTATTTTTCTCCTTTTGATGGGAATTTATTTCTCCTCCTCTTTTATGTGTGTTATTTTCTCTCCTTTTTGTGGAAGTGCGATATCACTGTTATATTATAGCACGAGTGATGTGGATCTTTGTTATTGAGAAAAATGTAGAGTCATCTAATAATTTATATGACAAGATTGAAGTCATATTATTGGAGCCGAGCCGATGTGTCATTAATAGTATGAATGAACAATTTTCTATTGATATTTTAGATTACAAAATTGTTTTATTTTGTAGATATCACATGGTTTTTTATGAGTGAATTTTTTTGTTCTTCCTAAAAAAAAAAATCATGACATTACGTGAAAGCATTTAGACCTTTTTTCATGAGATTTTGTAATTTATTTTTACATTGTTGTTTAGGGAAATATATTCTTACAATGTTAATATATACGTACCAATTCATTTTTGGTGTTATGATATTACCCATATAAATAAAGGTAAAAGATCTAAAATTCAAGACCCATCCTTATTAAATTATAAAAAATATTAATATATAGGTTCAACTTGTCGGACAGCTTTCCTACGTTTTAAAAAATGTTTCAAAGTTAACATATGGAATTGTTCACAATCATTTTCTTTTTATATAAAACTAATGATCATGAATTATTAAGCTTATAAATACTCCTTCCATCTTATATAAACTATTGCATTGGATAAATCTTTTAATTTCAAATTATTTTCCGCATTAAGAGTTTGTTTTTTTAAAAAATTGCCTTTAATTATCATGCCTTTAATTATGTTAGAATTTATGTTAACTTTCCTTTTAAACTCTCTGGTCTAACTTTAATGGCTATACAAGAGATAAATTAGTTGTTGTAGGAATTTT
>CANYLF010551695.1:0-12863 GCA_948193215.1 Bocquillonia castaneifolia | reverse complement strand
CAAACCTTATTACACACAATATATTCTACCATATATTATGCAATGCATTACACATTATTATGATGCCAAAGACATACTTAGTGAAATGATTTAACATATTTAAATGCATAATTAATTATTAATTAATTATGGCCGTTACAGTAAATAGATGTAGGACCTGTTTGATGGTAAAAAAGCATTTTTTTCAATTTTGCTGAATTAATTATTTAATTTTTCTATTTTTTTCAAAACCATTTTTAAAAAAAATATTTTCAGAAAAGCACTTACATACTTTTTCCATCAACAATTTTTCAAAACTCAAAAATAAAAAAAAATGCAAAACTGCGTTTGGTAAAATGCAATGCCAAACGAAGCTGTATGAATAATACATAGTATAAAGGAAAAATAAAGAAAGAAAAAGGGGTCAGCTATTTTTTTGTATTTGGTGTGCATTTACTTACAACTTCTCCTCTTTTTTATTTTAAAATTTTAAAAATACAGTTTATTGATTAATTAAAAATACATAATTGACCGGATTGATAAAAGATATACTCCCTCCGTTTTAAAATATTAGTCTTTTTAAAAAATGTCATTTGTTTCAAAATATCAGTCGCTTTCAAATACCAATGCAACATTAAATGCTTTTTTTCACTTTTATCCCCACACTTTATTACTTATTACTACTTTACATAACATATGAAAATAAAATTACAAATCTCTATAAAAGAGTAACTTAATCATTTCAATCATTTTTTCCCAAAAATTTAGATTAATTAATAGCTTCCTTAATTTATGTGTATAACCTTAAATGATTGATATTTTAAAACGGAGGGAGTATAAACTAGGAAGGAAATTCCCGCAAAGCAAAAGGCATATCCCAAGAAACCACAAAATGAGCCGACGACCTTATCCATTTATCTTCATCATACTACATGAAAGTAACGGCAAAAGTTATTAAAGCAAAACAGAAACTTATAAAGTCAAAAACATGGGCATGGAAGACACATGGCAATAAGGGGTTGGAGTTGGCATGATCTCCACTTGTACATCAATGCTAAACCCATGTGTCCAAAGATATATTGATCAGCTGGATAGCAAAAAAAATTATTTAATTATGGAATATTGAGTTATATGTATATTGAATCATATTTGGATTTGCTCTTAATTTTTCAAGTGAAATTAAAAAATTTATCATGCCTTGTATAGTAGGCTATTAACGGTCAATATGAAAGTTTCAGATTGAAATCTTAGTTTAGTTAAAACTGGTAGTTTTTAGATACAAAATACCAAATCAGTTTTTGAATGCATAAGGTTAAAAAAATTACTCCAATCATATCATATAAAGCTAAATACTCAAACTATAAAAGTATTTTACAAATACAACAACAGGATATAAAAATATATTCAATTTTATCGGTGAAGTATATCAATGTGAAAGATATATATAATAAGAATGTGAAATGAAATATAACAAGAGCAAAAGGTGAATTTGATTTTTCCATTTGTGGTTTGATTCTTTTGGCTAGCTAAGTATATATATATACTCGAATTAACTTCTAAATAATTGTAGTTGCTTGATTAATTTGGAAATTATACTCATAACTCATTTCAAATTTAAATGAAATAAAACATTATCTAGGTTCCATGCATTTCACACATTAAATATGAAAAAAATTTCCAAAAAAAAATTTCAATTGACAATCCAAAGAAAATGAGAAGATACATACATACATACATACATACATATATATATATATATATATATATATATATATATATAATCAAACTACAGTAAAACCTTCATACAGTCATATTGCTGGGACCCTACAGATTTTAGTACTATAAAAAAGATTATAACTTAATAGAGTTTTGGATAAAAAATTATTTCATATTTGTATATTTCTTATGATAAATTATAAGAAAAAATATAATATTTTAAACTAATTAACTTTTAAAATATTTCATTCTGAAAACAAAACTTTTAAAATATCTAAAACTATAATATATAATCAAAAAATATATATATTTACATCTATAAAATTTTAATATAATTATATATATATAATTTGGTAAGGGTGGATCTTAAACTTAAGACGTTCACCCTTATCCACATCAGCAGTACCAATCCATGTGGTAATATGGTTATTTAAACGATTAATTTAAAATTCAGAATCTTTTACTTTTAGAAGTTAGAAATATTTTAGTTATAACAAAACGATCATTCATGTTAACGAACTATTGAACACTCAAAAATTTGAGGATACTTTAACTACTTTAAAAAATTATTGTACTAAATAAATTTATATAAATATTTTATTATAGATAAAATTATATATATATATATATATATATAATATTCTTTTATAGAGGTACTTTTTTATCAAAGTGAGACTTAAAAATTTTATAACTTATTACAATATGGAGGTTATTCCTATTTACAACTGATCTAAATTGGGATCGGGATAATTTATTTATTACTATATAGAGTATTCTTATACTGAGGTTCTACAAAGAATATGGAAAATGGAAATGCAGCTAACCTTGTCATAAAAAAATGAAGAAACAAATGTAAAATTCTCATACGATCAGTTAAGCTATGAAAAAAAAAGTGCACATGGGTAAGGACAGAGAGTTGAATGCAAAGCAATGGGGCAGCAGGATCCAAAGCGACCCAGTGACTTTTTCTCTTCTGGGGCTTATAAATAGCAGAGACCATTCGGTCTTTTTTTTCATATCTACAAAACTGCAAATCTTCACGTGCTCTCTCTGCTTCTCTATTACTACTACAACCTTCTAATCTGTTTTCTTTCTTTCTTTCTTTCTTAATATTTTCAAGGCTTATCTAGCAATATTTATCTGCTTCTGCTACCTGTTTTTTGTTTTCTTAATTTGGGTGTCTTTTTCTGGGGTCGGTAAAGTCGTTGATTTAATACTATACAAAGAGAGTTACATACAGTTTTTTTCGTTGGTTGACAAAGGAAGGTTTATTTTTATATTTAGGTTAAATTTTCAGAAAAAATTGTTAAGTTGGTATTATATTTTTTTTGATTGCTATTACTATGGAAAATAAGAGACAGAGTACTGGTGCTTCTTCCTTTGATCATCTTTTTGGTCCTAAAGACTCTGCTCCTTCCTCTTCTTCAAGTGTTTTTGGGTCCATTTTCTCTACTCCTGGTGCTTCTACGGTATAAAATTTTTTATTTGTTTGCTTTTTAGTTTACTTGTTTTGTTTGTGATATTTAAGATAGCGGGTGTTCTTTTATACCATTAATAGCTTCATTTGAGCGTTCAGTTTAGTTTTCATGGGATTTTTATTGCATATTTAAAAAAAAACACTTTGAAAAGAGAAAAGAATCAAAAGGTTGTGGTGGGTGGTTAGGGAGTTGAGAGAAAAAAAAAAAAGGATTGAATAAAGACAGAGATGATAAAGATGAGAAAAAAAAGGCAAATAAATAAATAAAAAGTCTTTATGAGTATGATTTTGGTTGGTCATTTAAGTTGTATAGTATGAGGTTGAAATTTTATTTTGTGAGATAAATAAATAGATGGTAAGCATTTAGTTAGACTTGAGATAATTAAATAGGGTTAATGTATTATTATTATTATTATTATTATTATAAATGAGCATGCACAAAAGATTCAATCTCATGTGTTGTAGTTTTCATGTAGAGTATCTTTTTTTTTTCCAACTACAATGGATTGATTATTCATTCGTTATATATACCATCCCATCCATCAGAATGTTTTGAGGCCTCTGTAATGTTACCATTTGTTGAATCATTGATCTTAATCCATATGTAGGCAGTTGACAAACAGTGCATTTGGAATTTGGAATTTTGTATTAATTTATGGACCACCCTTTTCTGATTGTGCTTTGTTATACATACGTTTAATCTTAAATTTGCATGTTTCATATTTTCAAGCTTTATATATCATGCCTATCACTATCATTATACAGGCTTTAAAAATCCTTATGTGGAGACTTTAATTATGAGATTGAGCGTTCCCTAATAAATATTTATATAAACGATTTGTTAAAAATAAAAGGAAAAAAAAATGTCTAGTGGTTCTTTTCTTACAAATTATATTCATTTTAATTTGTTAATTCAACCATAGGGAAGGGACTCGGCAGGAATCATGGGACATCAAGCTGGGTATAACAAGTATGGAAATCAAGGTATGCTCAATGACATAGTATTAAATTTGAGTTATAACTCAAATTTTAAGAAGGCACTCCTCTATTCCAATTTATCTGTCCTTTTGGATAAGATTTCTTGTTTCAAATTATCTGTTCATTTGAGAAATTAAGGAGTTCATTATTATTTTCTTCCACTTTTACCCCACTTCTTTTATACTCCCTCTGTTCCAAAATATCTATCTTTTAAGGTTTGTGCACACATATTAAGGATAATCATTAAATCATCTAAATTTTGGGTAAATATATCCTTATTGACTAAACTACCATTTAACCCACTCTTCATTAATTACTTATAATAGTTGTAATTTATAGTGTTGATAAGGGTAAACTTGGAAAAAGCTTCATTAATGCTTCATTGGTTTTTGTAAGTGACAGATAATTTGGGACAAAAAAAAGACTCTAAAAAGACAGTTATTGTGAAACAGGGGGAGAATTTATTATTCTGGGAAGTTGTGTTTTTATTTTCAAATCCTTTAGTATTAATTATTACATAAAGGGTAAATTAATCATCATATTGTTTTTTTATAAAAAAGAAACATTAATGATTGCCTTAATGGGCGGACACTTATCTAAAAGGACAGATAATTAAGAACGGAGGAAGTATATGCTAGATTTAAGAGCTTAAAATCTTAATTTTATCTTGAATTATTACTTTGATAATAAATACAAAAAGTGGCCATTTCTCCAATATACCTTTCTATCCATAAACTTTTATATTAAAAAAATAATTGTGATATTATGTAACAGATATAATAAGAGAATCCAACTACCTTTGCATGTATTATAAACAAATTATTTTTTTTCTTTGAATATAGTGACTATAGTATAGTCCATTGCAATAAGGTAAGCATAATGTAATGACCAAGGCCCAATAACTACAGGAGTCATTAACAACTACTAATTAATTACAAGGTATCAAATAGTAGTATGTGAAATTCAATTAAAATATGAACAGTTAAAATTACTAGATATTGAACAATATTTTTTCACAATTATTATGCTTTTTATGAATTATGATTATTATTAATATTACTCAAGTTTAATCGTGTTCTTTTCAGATAATTACATCCAGCACAACAAAGGAGGTAATAGTAGTGGCACAAAAGATTCGAGTTCTATTTATCAAAATGAAACAGTAGAGCCATGTTATTTTAGCTCATCAATCTACTATGGTGGCCAAGAAAATTATTCTCCAAGGACAAAGAATTCAGAATCTCAGAATGTAAGTGTACTTACTAATATTAATATATAAAAAAAGTATTGATAAGAGAACCAAAAATTATTTGAAACTCTCTTATAATATGAGATATTGATTTTCTTTTCTTTTCTTTTTTTTTTTTTGGCCTTTTGGAATAAATAGTTCAAGAAAGATGACAAAAATGATGATCCCACTGGCAACAATTCAAACAGTGCTTCGAGAGGAAATTGGTGGCAGGGTAATTCTCTTCACATATATATATATTGCATGAATCTAAATTTAGTAGTATTTTTTTTTAATGACAGTTTAGCTAAAGTAAATAAATTTATTTAACGCAGGTTCACTCTATTACTAGCTCTGCCCCCTTAAAATGAAAAAAAAAATCAAGCCATCATTTGGTAAGTCATCTCAAGGGACTAATTAGCTACATAAATTAATTTTTGATAAATATTGGTTTTACCCAATTTAACCAATCATTAATTCAAGTGACTAAATTTAATTATAGTGTTTGTTTGTTATGTTACAGGAACGATGGCTATGTATGATCTAGCTTCATATATATATATATATACTCTAAGGAAATAAAGATGACTATATATATATATATAAAAGAAGAGTCTTTTATGGCAGCTTGTGTTGGTTAGGGTTGGTTCCTTTTTGTCCCAACTAGCCTTGTACATCAGCTTGTTATAGGGCTTTTGAAGATGTTTATTTTTGCACAGCTAACCTAAATCATACATGTCAGTATGAACAATGATTTCAGAGTTTCAGTCTTTAACCTTTACTTATCAATGGACTGTAAACACTTGCCATTGTCAATATAATCTTGCGTGTATGTATGTATGCTAATAGAATTACCAGATTATAGCTTTTGCAAATTTATATATCTTGATTATGTACTTTAATAAATTTTAGTTTCTTGGTGCATGAATTTAAATAACGGGAACTATCGGTAACTATCGTGATTGCAGTCGCGTTATAAATAACAGAAAACGGTCGTGTCATTGAGTGAAGTAATTTAACATTATAATTTATAACGGATGACCTATAACATAGGGAAATTAACAGAAAGGTACATTAAGCATTAACAGTTTATTTAATATCAGATGCTTGGATGTCACAAGTACATTTATTAGCTAGAATGAAGTACTAGCTACAAGTATATGACTCCAGCATATCATTAATTACAATAAAGGGTAACCGTAACTGATGTTGTTCTTCAAGGCAATGTATAATCTGCAATCGAACAGAAATGCCAAATTTAAAGGGTTAAAATTGATTTTAGAACATAGCTGAAATTGAAGTGAAATAGTGGTAAGTGAATTTATAAACATACCTCCACACTTGTAACCAACAGGACGATCAGCAATGTTGCACCTCTTAGGAATGGTAATTGCATTTTCAGGCTTGACACCAGAACTCTTAGCTGTATTAGAAAGCATAACAGCACAAAGGCAGGCTGGGTTCTGTCCAATTTTCTTGACCTGAGCACAGCACTGAGGTGAAACTGGTGAAGTTTTGTCTTGTGCGGCCGACGCACAAGGCACTAGCTTGAAAGCTTCTCTGTCAGGAGTGGTGGATTTTCCACATTCACCAGCCCCGTTGACTCGATTAAATCCAGCAATGCCAACAATCACAAGAAACATAACAAAGCAAACTAACTTCATTGGAGCTGCCATTTTCTTCTACTTCACTGTGATGCTTAAACAACTTCTCTTCACTGGATTTATACTAAAAACAAGTGAGCAAAAGGAGATTACACGTGCATTCCATTAAGTTATAGTGGAAGTAGCACTAGAACTAAAGTTGTTTTGTTTATTGCAGCACCTACCCTTTGCATAATAGATTACAAATTGCCCGATTATTTCGAGCTTATACGGCTAGTGCTCGCTAAAGTCTGCCAATTCCATTATTTTATTTCTCATCAGAGCAAACAGCTTTACACAAGAACTTGAAGGCCAGTGGCGAACTTAGAATTTTTCGTGGTGATAATGTAAATTTTATAAGTGAAAATAAAAATAATTTTAAAATTTTTCAAGCGTTTGAAACTAAAAACTAATTTTAAGAGGGACAAACTTAAAATTTAAAAATTTTTTAGAGGGTTTTTAAAATTATTTTTATGGTCGGGGCAATGGCCCCATCAGTCCCCTTCAAATCACTGCATACCGTTTACCTACTAGGCTCCAACACCTCTATTTTTTTAGCCCCTCTTGTCATGCTGCATTAAGCATCACATATCACCGAAAACACACATCAGACGCGACACAAGACAACACATTCATACACCTTAAAACTATTACCTTATAACTATGACAATTTTAAAGAGCCTTGCTAATTCATATATACCATGTACCAAATTATGCAATATTTGGACAGCATAAGTTCAAAGAATTATGCAATATTAGGACAGCATAAGTTCAAAGAATTATGCAATATACTATACTTAGCATCCACCTCATTTCCCACAAAACTATCTGCTACCCAAATTCCATGGTATTCATTCCTCGTCGACAATAAGATCGAGCATCACAGAAGGATAAGGAATATATATATGCTACTTGCAGTAAGAAAGGCAGGAAATGGATGGCTCCTATTTTGGGTTTTGACATTCCAACACAGAATAAGCTTAGTTAGATTTCTAATTATTAACACAAATTTTGTGATAAAATACTTGAATCCTGAGTAGTGTTTGACATATAACACACCCACAAGCAGCAATTTCCTTCTAGTAAGGATCATTGAAATGACTGTTTGTTTGTCCCAGTGAAAAAAAAGATGTGATTAGAGGATATGCTTTCTTCCCAATTTCAAACTAATTCAAAGCTTTACTATCTGTCTGACCACCACAAATTCATCTCATTTTAGTATTAAGCATCTCAACAATATCACACAGCATTTTCTTTGCATCTCAAAAATATCTGTAAAACTATTCCTACAAACAACACCTATTTTTTTTTTTTTTTCCTCCTTCTGCATCCTGTAAATTTTTTTCTTAGTTTATTACCACTTACAAATTTTCCATTTCCTTTGGTGCAACCCCACTTATCCATCTTATCTTAAACCCCGACTCCCACATCCGAACAACAATTCTTTTTTCTCCACTTACCTAAATAATCATAACATTCCAACAATCACATAAGTGGAATCATAATCCGACATCTAACCCTCCACTTATAGACCCTTATAATTTCAATTCAACTAAACTAAACTAAACAAATTAAAATTAATTATAAGCTACTTATCAACTGTTAAATAGTTATATCTTTCTAAATTAAAAAATAAAAAAATAATAAAAACAATGATGATAAATTGATAATACATACTTTCAATTTCATTTCATCTCATTAATAGTAACATTTTGAATAACCCTACAATACAACATTACAACATTAGAGAACCAAATTACATAAATTAACAATTACTCAAAATCAGAAGTCAAATTACTAAATAAAAAATTAAATTACCTAGAAAAGGCATACAAAACAACAGAAACATAAATTAAAAGACCAAAAGGTACAAAAATAACAAGAGGAGCAACAGCACCAAATGCATGTGAACTTCCACAACCTAAAGTCCCAAGTTTAAACTCAACAACTTTAATCAAAGCCAACATTAAAAACACACATCCACAAACCGACCCGACACCCGAAACCAACATCCCGACCCGAATCAAATCCTTATTTATTATATGGGTCAGCAGCTCCGGCACCGACACATCATGCGATTTCGCGATCCGGAGAGCTTGTTTAAGGGCCAAAGCCAGTAAGCTTGAGAAGAGGAAGCAGCTGAACGAGTAGACGTGGAAGGACACGATATTTTCGACGACGGAACGTGAGACGGAGCAAGGAGAATTCGGGTCGGTTATGAAGGAGTTATTCGGGTCCGTCGGGTTCCAGGCGAGGCCGAGAAAGACGGCGAGTGTGAAGAGGGAATTGACGTTGATTATTCCGTCAAGTGCGGTGATGTGAATGCTGGTCGTCATATTCAATGATTGATTGATGTAGTGATTGGGTTTTGTTAACCTTTTTGAAGGAAATGAGTAGGAAAGTGAGTAAAGTGAACGAATTGTACGGTTATGAACAGAAGGGCAATAAAAGTTTAAAAAAAAAAGAGTGCGCAATACGCTACCGTTTTTAATCATTAAAAAGAAAGTTAAAATTCAAAATCGCCGTTGCCGGGGATCGAACCCGGGTCACCCGCGTGACAGGCGGGTATACTCACCACTATACTACAACGACTTTGTTATTTGGGCCGACAGTTTGACTATATATATATTTTACAACTTTGGCTTAAATGGCACATTCACGATCTCTTTCAGCATTTATAATGAAGAGTAAAATCACTAAAATTCTACTTACCAAATTATAGTATATTAAAAATAATGCTTTAACACTTTTTTTTTGAAGTTTACAATAAATAAATACTCTGAAATTAGATGTCAAATAAGCATATTAAGAAAATAATTAATTTAGTTTATACTATCTCTATTGATTAACAAGGACTATATTAATGTTAGGTTAAAATTACCAAAGCGAGTTGATTCAAGTGGTAAACACTTGAGCTTGCAGATGCCACGTCTGGTGAGGTCGCAAGATCGATTCGTATGCTCACTTTAAGAGAGGCTTGTTTTAAATAGGGTTTCTCTCAGTCGAAGATTAATCTAAACAACCGTAAAACAGGTCTGGATACTCCATTGGTATCTTCACCTATTAAAAAAATATTAGGTTCAAATTTTAATATGTAGCACATGGTATAAATGAAAAAAACATTAAATATTGTCTTTAAATCTTAAATCATTCTAACACAATAACTAAATATAAATAAAATTTTCTTCCAAAATCCCAATTACAAACAAAAGGGAGTATAATTCTACAAAATATTTTAATTTTTTAAGGTCCTAGACATGTTAATTCCTAACGTGTTATTCTTTTTTTTTTAAAGGGGATAGCTGGCTATTCATTAAAAAGGAAAATCACTTGTAGCTAAGTTTTCCAATTCAAGTGGAAAATTAGAAAACCAAACCTTGCAAGCAAATTGTAAAGATAAAGCAAACTTGTTCATAAAAAAAACTACATAATTATTTTCTCTGAAAGTATAAGAGAATGAAATATGAGGGGCTTGACGAACCATGGACTTCATATTGAGGATCAGATTGCCCACGTAATTGTCAGGGACTAGAGTATGCTTTGTCATAACATTAATCTGAGAAAGAGAATTAGATTCAACCCAAAGATTGCTTGAATGAGATTGTCTAATTTGATTAATACCAAATTGCATTGCAGCAGCTTTAGCCCATACGAGATTCCTTGTACTCTCTTACAACCTGCAACTTAAACTCGGCATTCAGCATTTCTGAGAACAAAACCAAGACAACCAAGCCACCATCTCCCATCGTTGCATCAGTATTCGGTTTAAGTTCACCAGACCGAAGGGGTACCCAACTATTGCGTTACTACATTTGATCACGCCTAGAGGGCCTTTCAGATACCTCGGTCAATGTAGACTGCATTCTTTGGAGCTGTACAAGTTGGGCCTCTTTGTAATCCCAGCTCAGGCTTAGTACTCTCTGATACAGTGATTGCAAGTTTGAATCTTTATCCTGGAAATAGGCAACATTTCAAGCGTTCCACACTGACCACATTAACATACCCACCATCTCTACTTTCTCTTCTGAGCATTGACTCATAATTTCAGTAACCCAAACTCTGATGTCCTCACTTGCTTCCATAGAAATTTGTAGGTTGGATAATAGTTGTTGCCACACTGCACTAGTTTGGCACCGATTGCATAATGAGCTTATCTGAATACTTCTTGCCGCAAGAGCTGTAGACACCGGAAGAGATTTATGAAAAAATCTATGGAGAAAATGAATTACCTTCGGAGGAACTTTCAGTTTCCACAGATGCTTCCAATTAAGGGAAAGCTTATTGACAATTCCTTGGCTTCCATGAGATGCTATTTTCTGATGAAATAGGATATTGTACCTGCTTTTAACATAATAATGACCATTTTTATTATGGTTCCAAGTCCAACAATCTTCTCCCCTATTGATATATATCGAAATACTAGAAATTCTATTGAACTCTTCCACAGAAAATAATGACCTCAGAAGATTATAATTCCAATCAATGCCATCCTCGTTAAATAGCTCACTAACCACAACATCTTCATCTAAAAAAGAGATTGGAGAATTGACTTTCAAATCTGACCCATTTAGGAGCCATGCATCCTTCCAAATTTTAACCTTATGACCCGTGCCAAGAAGCCATTTACCTTCTTCTAAAATAAGATTTCTAACTGCCATCAGACTTCGCCAGATATAGTTAGCAGCTAGACCAGAAGAAGCTTGTAGGAACGAAGACCGAGGATGATATTTAGCTTTAAAAATCTGAGCTACCAGCGAGTTATCATTACGAGTCAGCCTCCAGCATTGCTTTCCTAACATTGTTAAATTGAATGACTTCAAATCCCTGAAACCAAGACCCACATAATTTTTACTCCGGCACAATTTAATCCACTTACATCATTATAGTCGACGCTCCTCATTCTGTTGACCCCACAAGAACTTGGATATTAAGCTCTTAATAGTATGAATTACATCCTTTGGAAAAAAAAAAAAAGGAAACAAATCATCATATAAATTGGATGGCTTGGGCAACAGATTTAATTAGAATTTCTCTTCCGGCCCTTGAGAGACATTTTTTTTCCAACCCTTTAGTTTCTTCCTCACCCGATCCACAATTGAGTTAAACAAAATCTTCTTCAATCTACTAAAAAAACGTAGGTAGTCCCAAGTATTTGTAGTCATAATCCAACAGCTTAACATGAAAATTTTGGTTCAGGGTATTCACTTGAGAGGAATGGACATTAGGGCTATAAGCTATCTCAAATTTATCATAATTAATTCTTTGGCCCGATGCTTTTTCATATTGTTGGAAAATCTTTGAAATCACTACTGCTTGTCCAGGATTGGCCCTACTAAATATAATGCTATCATCCACAAAACAGGTGGAGAGATGGACAAGGATGATCTACTAACCTGTATGCCAGAAAATCACCCTTACATTCAGCTCATTGTATGAGAGAAGACATGATATCTGCACAGAACAAAAACAAGTATGGTGATAAAGGGTATCTCTGCCGGATGCCCTTTTGAGGAAAATTAATTTCCTGAGGTTCTTCATTTAACACAATAGAGTAGGAGACAGTAGAGACACATCTCATAATTAAATCAACACAATTAGGATGAAACCCAGTTTAATCATAAATTCTCAAAGAAAATATCATTCAACCCCATCATAGGTCTTGCCCATATCTAATTTCAAAGCAAATAGACCATTATCACCCGCTTTCATAAATTTCATATGATGAAACAACTCAAAAGCAATAAGAGCATTATATGTGATGAGACGACAAAAAACAAAAGCTATATGATTTTGGGAAATAATATAAGGAAGACACAATTTAATTCTATTAGCAATGGCTTTG
>CANYLF010551470.1:0-11668 GCA_948193215.1 Bocquillonia castaneifolia | reverse complement strand
CCATTACATTTGATCCTCGAGGGAAGTTCAAGCGAAATTGGGAAGGTCCATATTTGGTTAAGAAGATCATGTCCAAAGGAGCTGTGAAGATTTCAGTTCTAGAAGGAACAAGTTCGAGCAACCCATAAACATTGATCATCTAAAAAATACTACCTTTAGAAAAATGTGTAAAAATAAGAAATCCCTATGAGTCGAAAACCCATTTGGGCGGCTCATCCAAAATAAGGGAGCCCGCTAAAGTGAAAACCTTACAAAAAGACATTCTAGGCAACAATTAGGGCAAAAAGGACTGCTAGGATGAAAACCTCATAAAGAGGCAGTCTAGGCAAAAATTAGGGCAATGAGAGAAGAAAGTAAGGAAGCAGTAATATCAAGTGTAAAAGCTAAAGTACGCTTATTGTGCTAATATTAATAAAATGAACCTTTTACAAAAAAAGAGTGTCAAACTTTCTTATAGTACTTGATTCTATGTCTGCATAACTAAAATGCTAAAACGTTGCATGAATAAATGAAATGGTTATGAGACTTAATTCTTCTTGTGTTTCATTAGCCACTTGATATTATCAAAACTTGCATTCATTTCCTTCCTTGCATCCTCTCTAGCTCTTTTTACAGTATTTCTATTGCTTATAGCATACGGTTCAGCACCTTTGCCTTCATCATCATACAACTCAGCCTGCAAATAAAACCATGACATGAGATCTACATTAACAAAAATATGAACAGGTCAACAGTAGCACTTACCAGATCAACCCAAGCCTTGTATTCACCATCAGTAGTGGGTCATTGGGTAAAGCTCAGATTCCTTGCAAAAGATATATTCGCCCGGCGAGAACGGATTTCCCTCAAGAAGAATGTAGTAACAGCATAAGGTGTAAAGGATGGAACATGATGTAGTATTCTTTGAACCTTGTCATACTGCCTGCATACTCTGGATCGGGAATAAAAGGTGACAGTACTAAAGCTAGCAATCTGCACACAGTTGTCTATCACAGAGGTAGTGACGAAGCTCAATTTCCACCAGGGACAATGCCCGCAAATCAACTAGATAGGAGAAATTTGGAGAGTGGTGTTACCACCAAACACAAAGTCCCCCTATGGCGCTGGTGTCAAATGCCAATTCTCTGAGTGGCGTTGGGCCCTGGCTTGATTCCTTTCGGAGGTTCGACGATCGACACAGATTTTTTAGAGTTTTAGGAGGATTCCATGCATAACATTTCATACATACATTATTAGCATACATAAAAGACATACAAGCATACATGAATCTATAAAATCATGTGCCTAACAGATGCATTAGCTAATAGTAGTATAAGAAACATACATACATGCGCATATAATGTTAAACAATCATGCATACATCCATATGTTTGTACCTAGTGTACAAAATACAGGTACAGGTCAAGGGAAATAAGTTCAAATACAGAAACTAGGACATCTACTCATCCTCCTCTTCCTCCTCGGACTCCTCAGAGTCCTCCTCATCACCATCAATTGGCTGACTCTTAGTCTCTCCGCCAGCATACTACTCACCAGTCTGAGCTCCACCAGCTCCCTCAGCTAGAATGTCTAATGTTGCAAACTGAGCCTTCAACTCAACAACCATCCTACAAGAAAAGTTGTGGGCCTGCCTCCAGGTATCACAGGTCTCTACCAGATGGGTCTTGCTCGCCTGAAAGTATGATGATAGTTGGGAAACCTCATCAATAGGAACCTGAGTAAATGAAAGAGTTAGAATCCAGATGCAGGAGTAAAATGAAGAAACAATGTTGAGATGACTTACATGAGTACATCCATCTATATAAGAAATGGAAGGACCAGCTGCAGGACAGAAAGTATCCTCGACTAGGCCAGCAACAGTCCTATGATGAACTGAAAGCCCAAGGTACTCAGTGATATGACCTGGCACTACATCCCCTTGACTGCTAGATGGATAGTGGGATGGACGAGGTCTCGCAGCCTCTGAACTAGGCAAAGCTCCTCTAGCACGGGTCCTCCTGCTCGGCCCGGGGGGGCATAATCATCATCATCATTAGAGCCTCCAGAATCTCCATCATCCTCATCCTCATCAGAACTGGAGAAGGTCACAACACCCATAGATATCTAAAAGAGAAAAGTGATTATGAGTCTTGTAACCAAGACATATAGTTATCAGAAAAATGAAGAAAAGATCGCATCTTACCTTAGCAAGCATCCTAGCTGGGAAAGGTAGAGTCGGGAGACATCTCGCACGTGAGAAAGAAGTGTAATCCTTAGAGCGGGAAAAAAAGGATGTACACTCGAAGCCATCAAGGGTTGCAGCTAGAGAATGGTTCGTCAGCTTGTGTCCCCAGAACATGTCAATAGGAGGATCATGGGGTCGTCTACGAAAGCCTGTCATATACAAGCATTGTGTCCTCTCTTCTAGGAACCACATCCTAAGTCCCAAACCCTCCAGAAGAATCCTCAAATCATCCTTGGGCAAGGATGCAATGACATAAGGCGACAGTCCCTCCATCAGGCCCATCCATGCCCTGTCAAGCTGAAAAAGAAAGAATCAAGGTGAGTATTTCAAACTCTTGTCAATTACTTTAAACTAACAAGTTTGTTTTCATTTGTTTTACCCTAGAAGCAATCAGCGAGTTAAGATACACGCGATGACCATTGACGGCAGCAGCATGGATGCATAGTCACTGTAAACCCTAATGTCTGAGGATAGGGAATGTACATCGACGGTCCAGTGGGAAGAACTGGCAAATCAAGCCCAATTCGATAGCCCGGACCTGCAAAAGAAGAGTTAGAGAAGCGTAAAGCAAGTAAAGCAATTAAGAAAAGCAAGAGGAAAAGTAACTCACATGAGTGGCATGCCAAAAGCCACAAAACTTCATACCACCACAAGCAATCCTGTCCATGCAGAGGTATAGATAGGCCAAAGCAGGGGAGCCCCAATCATACCTACTCATCTCATCAAAGTCCCTGAGAATAGGGATGAAGTGCAAGCTGATGGTAGAGTTCGTATCATAAAAAATAGTGCTACCTAACAGGTACAAAATGAAGACACGAGCCATATACTCGAAACTCCAGTTGAACTCTGGTCTGTAGCTCGAAAGGTGTCTAGCCAGTGCATCCACATAGAGCTTCTTGCAGCTCTTCCTCTCGGGGACCATGCCTAGCATCCTAAGGATATACTCCTTCTGAACATCACGATGGACTACGTATATCCCTCCATCCTAGAAGATCCGCTCACCAACACAAGCTAATCCAATAATAATAGAGAAAGAAGCTGGAGATATAGTATACTCCCCACATGGCAGCTAGAATGTGTGGGTAGTGTCAAACCATCGCTCCATCAATGCCTACATGGAATGGCGATCACATCGGGAGCTCACGTGCTCATCCACATTCTCAGGAAACATGGAAAGAAGAGGGCCAAATCCAACTTGGAGCACTAGGGCCTGTATGCCTAGAGGTAATACTCTCCAAACTACTCACACCTTGGAGAAATTTCCATTATATGTGAAGGTAGTCTCATCCCCCTGCAAGATAAATAACAAGTATATTTCCTAAGTCAGTCATCTGATTTCTTGAATGCATTCTTTATTTCTAATCTTGGGGCCAACAAAGCAATCATTCATTCATGGTTACGTTCAACATTCATTCATAATTATATTTAATATTCATTCATGCATAATTAAAAATTATTCATTCATCATTAAATTGTTTCATCATTAAATTGTTTCTTGCATAATTTTACCTTTATTTTAACAATGTTTGTACATTAATTGTTCATTTAACCTTATTTTTGTCATATTTTATCATAAATTGTCCATAGAAGGTATAAATCATGTCTAAATCATTCATAACTTGCATATATCAGTCTATTTTTTCATGAAAAATCATCAAACCATGCATCGGAGGACTGTTCAAAGTCTGAAAACACTGTCGGGACCAGGACTGGGCTCAACGCCAGTCCTAGCAGTGGCATTACCATAAACGCTGGTCATACGACTAGCGTTGGGGGCAACGCCACTTGTGGTAGTGGTTTTGGACCCTGTCCAATCCCGTTGGCCGCCAATTTGGTTTTATTTTGTAGATTTTTGACAAATTTCACAATGCCCGGTCAACATTCAGTCAAATTGAAGTCTTTAGTCACTTACCCGGTCTCCAATTTAGCCACAAAGATTGAATCTGGCATTTGAAAGTGGAGAAATCCTTCCTCCTCTCTGAATTCCACATTAATCAGCTTTTAACACCTCCTCTCTGACCCAAAAGAGGCTAATCGGGTTCCAAACAGGTTCCAAGTCCGGATTATCAGCCATTTTATCTTTTGTTTGACTTAATTTGGTTAAGAAATGAAGAAATGAGAGAGAAATGAAGTTTGGGTAAAAATTTTTAATTTTCTTTCCCAAAAATAAGAGCTGCCCGCCATCTTTTCTTGCCAATTTGGCAAATTACCATTTTGGTCCTTGAAGAAAATTTTCAAAGGACAGAAGTTTGGTTGCAAATAGGTCCTAAATCAAAATTAAGCCTAAAGGAGGCCAATTTGAGTCCAATTGGGGGAAAATTTCAGAGGATTAGTAGGAATAGCAATCAATTACAGTCAGAATGATAGAGGATTATAGAACAAATGACAGACATTACAGAAAATTTCTTTTTCGGAGATCTCTTTTCTTATCCATATTTATAAGATATTTGGAGTGAATATGGGCATATAAATGGTCATTTTATGCCTAAAAGATGATTTTCCCCAGTGAGAATAAGGTTAGAAATATTTTGAGAGAGTTTTCCTTTCTCTAACGGAGTCATTTCAAGCACAATTCTCTCAATGAGCTTGTATTCCCTAGTGGAGTTATTCTGATTAATAATCAAAGGAAGAAATTCATTTCCCAAAGCAGAGTAATTTTATAGAGTTATTCTAGCAAAGGAGAAAACATCCCCTGTAAAGTCTAGAAGATTTAATAGAATCAGAATATAAGCAGCTGAGGTAAGTGTCTAAACTTATCTCTTTTTAAAATAATAACTCTTCCATGCCAAACGCCAATAAGGCCAAACGCATTCCTTACCAAATGCCAATAAGTTCAAACGCATTCCTCGCTGAAGGCCTATAGTGCCGGATGCATTCCCTGTTGAAGGCCATAAGTGTTGGAAACAAACCAGATTAGATCTTGTTTTAAAACGAGTGAGATCAAAACCTTGTTCTAAATATTTAGAGCAAAATGCTGATATTTCTCCTTTAAAGTTGAGTTTAAGCAGCCGAGGTCTTAGGTAAAGCTTCATTAATCCCCCATGGAAGTTGAGTCTAGGCAGCTGAGGTCCTAGATAAAATTTCCTTCTAGTATCAGAGCCAGAAAATAAAATAGTCCTTATGGAGTTGAACCAAGGCAGCCGAGATCCAAGGTAAAGCTTAAACCCCATGAAGTTCTGTCTAGGCAGCTGAGGTCCTGGATAAAGCTTCATTCTGGTGTCCGAGCCAGAAAATCAGATGTTCCCCATGGAATCAAACAAAGGCAGCTGAGGTCCAAGGTGAAATTTCATTTGGAACAAAACCCTGGTGTTCGAACCAGGGAAATTTGAGAAATGTTCCCCAAGAAGATTGATCAAGGCAACTGAGGTCCGAGATCAAATTCCTAAAACCCTAGTAGCTGAGTCTAGGAAATCCCTGTGGAGTTAAACCAAGGTAGCCAAGGTCCAAGGTTAAGCTTCACACATTGAAGTCGAGGTATGTACTTCTTTCCAAAAATTATGTGTTTTGGCTTTGTCATCATTTTTCATATTATTGGATAATACTACAAACCTCCGATAAAGTGGGGGCAAACTGTTAACACCTAATTTTTGACACAGGAATACGGAAGCGGTCCAAGGGCCGGTGATGATCGTTCATGTTCTAAGTAGCACTTGAGTTGAAATTGCTTTTTAGAGATTATATTTGCTTTACTTTGAGTGTTTTCTGAGCTTGCATAGCACGTTTTTCTCCAAAATCCGGTTTTGAGCAAAAACAATGCATTTTTCAGATGATTTTCATCATAAATTTTTCTATGTGTCCAAATGACTTGAAATTTTACTGGTTGATATTTGAGTCCATTATGCACATTTTCTCAGTTTAGAGTCCCAAAAGCGCCCAACGCCATTCTAGGGAGTGGAATTGGGCCCAACGCCACTCTTCCCAGTGAAGTTGGACCCAACGCCACTCATATGACTGGCATTTGGCTCAACGCCATTGGGCTCCCAATTCCAGTCACTCATTTTTAGCTGTAAAAAGCCCGTTTTCGGACTGTTTCGGCCCAGAATGGCCCGTACAAGTCATACACATGTCCCAAAGGCCTGAAAGGCTATTTTTGTTCAAAAAAACCCTTTGCTTTAGGCTCAAGTCATTGAATTTTAGTAGGAAATTATTTGTGGTAACCCTAACTTAAGTTTTAAGCTATTACGGCCATAAATACGTGTCTAAAACTAGGTTTTTGGGGGTTGGCAGCCAGAGATACGAGTTTAGGGTTTAGTTCATAAGACTAACACTCTAAGTTCACTTTCATGGCACAAAAACACATAATTTAGGCATTATTTCACATAAAAACTCATTAAAGGTGTCACTTTTTCCACTCAAAAGGTGTTTTAAAGTTTCAAATCTATTCAAAGAAGGCTCCAGCAGTTGTTAGTCAACAAGAAGTAATACAAAAGTCACTCAAACTAGATCTGAGGGTTCTCAAGCTCTTCCAAGGTGATTTCTTAAGAGGTAAGTTATCTAATCTTTGTGTTTCTCATTATTTCTTTACATGATTCATGTTTTGCATATTATGAACATGTTAATTGTGATAATATGTTGTTGTAATTTTCTATTTGCATGTTTTATTAATGTTCTTGCATATTTCTTTTGTTAAAATATTGTTTTAAGCCATGTTCATGCATTATAGTTGTTGAAAGTTGCTTCCTTTGCATGTTCATGTGTTTTTTTTATTTCAGATCTGAGTTGTTTGATGTCATAAGCATGTTTTTATTGCATAAAAATTGTTTCTTTTTTATGTCTTTTTGTATAAAAGTTATTTCTTTTGTGTTCTAAGTATTAAAGTTATGTCTTTTTGGGTTTTAATGACTAAAAATCATTTCTTCTGAGTTTTAATGCATAAAGCTTTCATCTTTATTGTGTTTTATGCATGCCATGCTTAGATCTAGGTTGTTTTGCCATGTTTCATGCATTATTACATATTTTGGTGATTGTTTGATGTATTTTCATTTCTGTACGTTTGTTTCTTGGGCTTGGTAAACCCAAAAACTTCATTTTCTATCAAATTGCATGCTCTATTTTATGTTTGTTGACCAACGCCACAAGCAGGAGTGGCGTTGGGCCCAAAAGCCTGTAGGTGAGTGGCGTTGGTCCCAAACACCAGTCCCCTGTATGGCATTGGCCTCTCTTTGTTGTTCTTCGGTGATGTTTTGCGGAGATTGGTCATGTACAGTAGTTTTCACGTGGAATGCAACGATGAGGTAAGCTTCTGAACCCTCTTTGGTAATTGTTTAGGTCTATCTATGCATGTAATTGACTAAATAATGTTATTAGGTAATCATTTTACATCTAAAATGGTAGAAACCCTAGGTTGTGGTGCTATTTTGATGTGATATCTGTTTATATCACTTTTCCATGTAAATTAACCTTGATTAATGGCTGGTAATCTTTAAAATCAACTCTTATTTGTTATTAGAAACCCGCTAGTGCATGTAAATATATGTAAAAGGTAGGTTATAAATTGTGATGTGCTTTTATTGCTTTGTTAGAAGGAAAGAAGGTAGGCATAATACTAGGAGTATTGGTAAAGTATCACATCCGGGAATTGATAAGTCGGATCCATGAATCTCTGGGGTCAATGCATCCTTCATATTCTTAAGAGGAACTGGGATGTACACATTGTAAGACATTCCCGATGCCAGTTCGGGTGGCGACTACCACTTCAGCCCCGTAGCTGAACACATAGTGCCGCAGTTGCTAGTCATGGCTCAGGCTCTGAGGCAAAACCTCCTTGTTTGTAGTTTGACGACTCCACTGGGGAACGTTGACAGACAGACTTATAATTCAAGTGATTCTACCAATACTCATTTTATTATGATAAACTCTAATTCCTTTGCATTCATTCTTGCTTTAAAACACCCTACCTCGTGGGTACCATTGGTCAAGTCGCCTATGATTTACCAGAGTTCTTCATAGGAGACGAAACCAGTGACTACCACTCATAGATGGAATTCTCCTACTATTGCTTACCATCTTTGTTATGGTTAATGAGTGATAGTTAATGGGAAATTCTTAGCTGAATGTCCTACCATCGCTTGAACCTTTTTTGAAAGAGGGAGATGGTTACTGGGAGTTTGCCTTCTATGGGAACCTTCTTTAGCTGAACCGAATGAAGCCATGTAATGACCCTAGCAATTTTCTCTAGGACTTACCAAATGATTGGTTTGTTATGTGATGCCATGAAGCCATTGATTTGAACTGGTCTAGTGTTATTGCCCTTGAATCAAACCTCTAATTGCTACCTATGGGGGCGTCGAGTGTTAGTCTAATTGTACCTGACTAATGCAGCCCTACAGCATCGGATAAGTTAGGATTTGAGAAGAGTGACCTTGATTACTACTTGTGTGCAAGGGATCCGAAACCCGCTATTGCATGTATATATATGTAAAATGTAGGTTATAAATTGTTATGTGTTTTTACTCCTTTGTTAGAAGGAATGAAGGTAGGCATAATACTAGGAGTATTGGTAAAGAATCAAGTCCGGGAATTGATTAGTCAGATCCATGAATCTCTGGGGCCGATGCATCCTTCATATTCTTAAGAGGAATTGGGATGTACACCTTGTAAGACATTCCCGATGCCAGTTCGGGTGGTGACTACCACTTCAGCCACGCAGCTGAACACATAATGCCGCAGTTGCTAGTCATGGCTCAGGCTCTGAGGTAAAACCTCCTTGTCTGCATGAAGTCTGACAAAAGAAAATTGATTCTCTCACAAAAGACCTTGAAAGATTTACCAATGGCAGACAAAATCTTGATGTATTATTAGGTAATCAACATATTCCCAATAATAAGACTGGATTAGGCTACAATGGATTCAATGCTGGTATAGGAGATGCTAGCACTAGCAAAGAATCTAGCCTAAAAGGTTCTCAAACTGAGCAAAAGTTTTTTAAAGCTGATCATTCAAAAAAGTTCTTTCCAAAACCTGCATATCATTCATATAAGACAAATGCAAGATGTTTCTTTTGCAATCATATTGGACATATTGTGAAGTATTGTGCATAAAAAAGAAATAGACAAGGATACACACTTGAGTGGAGACCAAAAACAAAATGTTGAAGCTAACCAATCAGGACCCAACTCAGCTTGGGTACCTAAAACTAACTGATTCCTTACAGGTATGCCTGAAGAGCAAGCAGAAGCTGAATGAATGGTATGTGGACAGCACTTGTTCTAGGCACATGACTGGGGACAAATCTTTGTTCACCAGATTGGAACTGAAGAATAAAGGATTAGTAAGTTTTGAAGATAGAAGTACATCAAGAATCATTGGTTCAGGCTCAATTGGCTCAAGTTCAGTGATCAATGATGTGTCATTAGTACAGGATCTCAAGTTTAATCTTCTAAGTATGAGTCAACTTTGTGACAAAAACTTTAGAGTGATCTTTGAACCTAATCACTGTGAGATTCAAAGAATTCAAGATGATTAGACTGTGTTTGTTGTTAAGAGACAGGAAAATATATATGTGATTGACTTTGATAAAGCTCAAGTAAGTAATTTTTGTTTAGCTTCAATTGAGGATGAAAATTGGCTATGGCATAAAAGATTAGGTTATGCATCCTTGCATATCATTTCAAAGTTGTCTATGCATGATCTTGTGAAAGGTCTTCCTAAGCTGAGGTATAAAAAAGATACTATTTGTGATGCATGTCAGCTTGGAAAACAAACTAAAGCGTCCTTCAAATCTAAAGGAACAGTCTCAACCACCAGACCTTTAGAATTGATTCACTTTGATTTGTTTGGACCTGTTACCCTATGTAGCTTAGGAGGTAAAGCATATGCATTTGTAATCATTGATGATTATTCTAGATTCATATGGACTTTATTTCTAAAAAACAAGGATGAAGCTTTTGACAAGTTTGTCAGTCTATGCAAAAAGATTCAAAACATACAGGGATACAACATAACAACTCTTTAGAGTGATCATGGAAGAGAGTTTGACAACAAATCCTTTGAGCAATTTTGTAATCTGTTTGGAATCAGTCATAACTTCTCAGCTCCAAGAACTCCACAACAAAATGGTGTTGTAGAGAGGAAAAACAGATCACTCCAGGAAATGGCAAGAACCATGCTGAATGAAGCTAATCTTCTAAAGTATTTTTGGGCTGAAGCTATCAACATAGCTTGCTACATTTAGAATCGAGCACTAGTAAGACCCAAATTGAAGAAGACTCCATATGAATTGTGGAAAGGCAAGAGACCCACTGTAAGTTATTTCAAAGTTTTTGGATGTAAGTGCTTTATTCTCAACAATGATAAGACTCAACTTAGTAAATTTGACCCTAAAAGTGATGAAGGTATTTTTCTTGGCTATTTGAACATTCTAAGGCATATAGAGTCTTCAATAAGCATTCTTTGCTTGTTGAAGAGTCAATTCATGTTAACTTTAAAGAAGCTTACCAAAATGTGTCTAGTGGAGATATTGGAGAAATTCTTGGAGGAAATAATGATGAACAGGTTGAACCTGAGAGTGTTCAGACTCAAAAAGATGTGGAACAAGAAGCTAATCAGGAGGAGGCACCTAAAGTTGAAGCTCAACAGAATGAACAACAAGATGAAGCTAATAAGCTGCCCAGAGAACGGAGATATCATAGATATCATCCACCAGAAAATCTCTTAACAAATCCATCAAGTAGAGTCACAACAAGACAGGAGCTTAAAAGACTGATGGGGAATGTAGCTTATGTGTCTCAGATTGAACCTAAGAAAATAAGTGAAGCTCAACAAGACGAGAATTGGATTGTTGCCATGCAAGAAGAGTTGAACCAGTTTGAAAGAAACAAAGTGTGGCACCTGGTACCTAGAGTTAAGGATCAACCGGCAATTGAAACTAAATGGGTGTTCAAAATAAACTTGATGAACAAGGAAATGTGGTGAGAAACAAAGCTCGACTTGTGGCTAAAGGATACAGCCAGGAAGAAGGAATAGATTTTGAAGAAAACTTTGCACTAGTGGCACGTCTTGAAGCTATCAGAATACTATGTGCTTTTGCTTGTTACAGAAACTTTCTTCATTATCAAATGGATGTCAAGAGCGCCTTCTTGAATTGATTTCTCAAAGAAGAAGTTTATGTGAAGCAGCCTCCCGGATTTTAAGATCTCACTTATCCAGATCATGTGTTCAAGCTGACCAAAGCACTCTATGGACTCAAACAAGCCCTTAGAGCTTGGTATGAGAGACTTAGCAAATTTCTACTTGACAATGGTTTTGAGAGAGGAAAGGTAGAAAAAACCCTGTTTACCAGAACTCACAAAAATGAGATTCTAGTGGTTCAAGTCTATGTGGATGACATCGTGTTTGCGTCAACTCAACAAAAGCTTTACAAAGAATTCATCACTCTTATGAAGAATGAGTTTGAGATGAGCATAATGGGAGAACTCAGTTTCTTTCTTAGACTTCAGATCAAAC
>CANYLF010551303.1:0-13055 GCA_948193215.1 Bocquillonia castaneifolia | reverse complement strand
TTGTATATGCCTTATGCCTTGATAATACTATATCCTTAATTTTCTCCACTTTATATTTTCACAGTTTAATTTATCGTTAAAAGAAGTTTAATTTTTGTAAAATTTAATATAAATTGATAATTTACCTTTTATAAAAGTTATAATTATTGTGCTAATTATCTACGGGGCGTGGTTCAAGTGATAAAACTACTTGGGTTTATAGGCTTTACGCCTGGAGGTCGAGAGTTCGATCTTTAGGATCATATGGGGAGAGTGTGCTTCTAAATGAAACTTACTCGACCGGAATTAGTCGAGGATTCAAATAGGGTTCTAAATATCCGGGATAACAACAATTATTATAAAAAAAAATTATAGTACTAATTTATTTAAATAAGTCTCGGAGATGTATAAAATATCAAGGATAGATTTTGGGGAAAAAAAATTAATACACTCACAATTTTATAAGTGGACAAATAATATGGATAAGGTAAAAAGTGAAAGTAAAGAAAATGGTATCTCATATTAAGTTATCAACCTTCAACAAATTAATAGTCGTTTGATCTGGCGGGAGGAATCATGAATTCCTATGGAGGTCTTGAATTTAAGCCACCACCTCTCTTATTGTTAAAAAAAATACTCCAAAAAAAAAAAATCAAATGTTTCCGTATATTAAATTCCTTGGAATTTGAATTTTGTAGATATTATCTAATTATCGCTTTCCGTATATCTCTGATTGTGTTTTTTTAAAATAAAGAGTATGTTTTAGATTATAGAATATCTAAGTGGTATAGATTGAAAAATATAATTTAAATTCAATGTATTTTCTATTTATAACTATTTACTTTGATTTTACTTTTGATTTCTCTTTCTTGGAAGTTACACTTTCATTAATTAAAAAATGAAGTAGAAAGTGGAATTGAGTTCCTATATAGAGTTCAGGATGGATGAAGAGTGAGTCAGAGATGCTGTATATTACTGTATGTGCATCTCTCATAAATCTTAATTACAAGTCTAAAAAATATCATATGGGTTTCTGACACAAATTTTCATATACAAACCTCATAGATAGCGTCTTATTAAATATTTGGATTTTTAGTTTTTCCATCTAGCTACTATAGTATACTTGACTGATGCATTAAATTTTCTTAAGGTTTTTTTTTTAATTCGATCATCTGTTATTCATTACTATAAATTGAGGTAAAGGAATTGTATAAAGAAGTTAACATGCACAACAAATTTGGAATTTGAAACAATGTTAATTACATGTAGAAGCAGGGAATCAAAGAGATCGAGAGATGATTAATATCCCAGATTGGACATTCCAATATGGATATTTTTATTTTTGATCTAAATTTGTTGGGTTTTTCAATACACATTAATTGATCATCAATTTAGAATATACTAACATTTTTATTTGTGAATTACACAAATACCCTCATTGGGATGTCCCAATTTGGGAGATTGTTTAATTAAATTCAAGCTAGTACTATATTAAACCTTTCTCTCGGAACTTTAATTATATACACACGTGACTTGATCTAATGCAAATTTAATTAATTAGTAGCACCAGACTTAATTATTTAATGATACAAATTAACTTGATAATGTTATTTTTAATGGTACAGTTTCCTAGATAGGGCAGCAATCTTTGACCCAAAAGTGACTGTAGTAAGCAAGTGGAAGATATCAACTTTGACAGATGTTGAGGAAGTGAAAATGGTTGTTAGAATGTTACCAATTTGGGCAACTACAATAATGTTTTGGACAATCTATGCCCAAATGAGTACATTTTCAGTGTCACAAGCGACCACATTGGACCGTCACATAGGAAAATTCCAAATCCCAGCTGCCTCATCAACAGCATTCTTTGTTTTTAGCCTTCTAATTACAGTCCCAATTTACAGCAGAATCATACTTCCAATTTTAAGAAACGTTTTCAAAAAACCAAATGCGTGGACTCCATTACAGCGTATAGGGATCGGCCTGGTATTATCTACTCTTGCAATGGCGGCGGCAGCACTCATCGAGAGGAAGATATCAGCAACCGCAAGATCACACGGTTTGGCTCACGATCCAACGGCTGAGATTCCAATGAGTGTTTTTTGGTTGTCTCCTCAGTTTGTGCTTTTCGGGTCAGGTGAAGCATTCATTTACGTTGGACAGCTTGATTTCTTCTTAAAAGAGTGTCCTAAAGGAATGAAGACAATGAGCACAGGGCTCTTTTTGAGTACCATTTCTTTAGGGCTTTTTCTAAGCTCATTGTTGGTTACTTTAGTGCATAAGGTGACGTTAAACGACCCTTGGCTGGCTCTTAATATAAATGAAGGCAAGCTTTATAATTTCTATTGGCTACTGGCGATCATGGGAGCTGTCAATTTTGTTATATATTTATGGTGTTCTAATTGGTACGTTTATAATGACAAGAGGCTTGCCGAAGTTGGGATTGAATTAGAGGAACTTGATGACGACCCTGCTGTCCACTGATATTTTTAGTGTTTTTGTTAGTTTTTTGGTTTTATTTGGATTGTATTTATAGTGTATGCAAAGCCAAGGAAGTGGATCTTCTTTGCTTTGAAATAAGTCTGAAAACGGCCCCCCGCCATATATATGTATAGAGTCGGTCAAGATAGAGTAAAATGAAGTCTCTCGAACATAACTTAATGGTAGAGACATTGTAATAAGGTTTAAATCCCCATCAACTATAAAAAAAAAAAAGAGTGAAATGAATGTTGTCCAACTATTTTTTTTAATATACACCACAAAGAAATGTTAAGAAAATTGCAAGTTCTTGAATTCCAATAATGCAAAGTCTTTGGGTTTCGATTCTCTTCAGCTGAAAAACATAAATATATATACATTTACATTATTATCCGGCAAGGAATTTTAAACTTCAATAGAATAAACAAGAAAGATTTTAATTTGGGATCCCGGATTGTAAAAAAATTAGAAAGTGGGAAATTAACGTGATGAATGAGATCGAACACTAATGACAAAGGCACTCTGTGAGTCCCTGAAAGAAGAAGGGAAAGAAACGGAACTCAATATTGCAAAACCAGACTTAATGAAGGCCATAGCACTACGTATTGCCATAGAGTGTGGATGAAGAATACAATATAGATTTGTGAAGTTGTTGAAGTGGACCGTCTCTCTCGCTCTTTAGTGGTCAAAATTTAAGGCATTAAAGATTCTATTTATATATGATGCTTCTATAGTTCGACATTTGCTGAGAATATTCATCATTTGCTTCCAAATATTTGTGATAAGGATAAATATTCTATTTACTTTTGAAGTACTGTTGTGTATCATAATCCTATATATTGTAATACTCACGTTAAAAGAAAGTGTGCCAATTTCTCTGCCAAATTACTTTTTCATGGTATCAGAGCAGACCAAGGTTTAACAACCATGTCTACAGAAAGTTCTTTAGTTTCATCTTCTTCTTCCTATTCTACATCAATTTCTTCTACACCTAACATCCCTCATCAACTCTCTATCAAATTAAACTCTCATAACTACTTACTATGGCAAGCATAGTTAATGCCACTTTTAAATAGTCATGGCTTTACCAAGTTCATTGATGATTCATCATCGGCCCCACCACAAGTCATTGACAATCAACCCAATCCACAGTACACTATATGGTATCGCCAAGATCAACTTGTCTTAAGTTGGATCGTTGGCTCAATTGGTGAAAGCTATATTTCTCAAATCGTTGGTGCTAAAACTGCAAGAGAAGCATGGATTAAATTGGAAAACACGTACGCATCAGGTTCCAAGGCACAGATACGTACAATCAAAGAAAAAATTTCCAAACTTTCCAAGGAAAATAGTGAGTCTGTCGTTCAATAAGCACAACGAGCAAAAAATATGTTTGATTAGCTAGCTGCTCTTCGTAGTCCTATGACTGAAGATGATCCAGTCCAAGTTATGGTAAATGGTTTGGGACCAGCTTATCGTCCCTTTATTTGTTCCCTTGAGAATCGGCTTGATGTCGTTTCCTTTGATGACCTATATGGTATTCTCCTTAGCGAAGAAGGGATTCTCCTCCATGATCATACAGTGAAGGATGCTATTCCGACAACAACAATGGTTGCGCAGCCCAACCAACAATGTAATTATGGTGGTAACAATTCCCATGGACATGGCTAGAGAGGTCGGGTAGAGGCGGGTCCAAACAGAATTATTGTTCTTCTTATAATTACAATCCCATGACACACAGTTTTGGTAATTATTTTTCTGGTTATTCTCAATATGTCGCACCTGTTCAGTGCCATAATCGTTTCAGCTATGATCACTTGGCCAAGAATTATTACTCTTGTCCAAATACTCGCCAACAACAATCAGCTCCAACCAGAAATTTCAATCCACCCTATGCACCACCACAGTCCCTATATACTACACCACAATCTCTTTATGTAGCCCCTACACACAACGTTCAACCATGACTTTCGGATGCTGGAGCTTCACAACATCTCACACTTGACCTTGATAATCTGTCTTATCATTCAGATTATCAAGGACCTGATTCCGTCAAAATTGGCAATGGTAAAGGCTTACCAATTTCTCATATTAGTCCTTCTGTTTTTAATTCTCACTCACGTATAATTTTCATTTAAAAATATTTTGCACTTTCTTTCTACTTGTTCTAATATTTTATTTGTTCATTCTTTCACTAATTCTAATAACATGTCCGTAGAATTTTTTCCTGATTATTTTACTGTAAAGGATATCCCCACAAGGCAAACTCTACTTACCTGTCCAAGTAATGGAGGATTATATCCGCTCTTGCTTCAGTCGCAAGCTAGAAGCCACTCCTCACTATCTGTGTTGATTGCTTCCCTCTCCAATTGGCATTCTCGATTGGCCCACGCTAATCTTAGAACTATTTGTACTGCTTTAAATCAAGCAAAAATTCCATTTATTAATAATAAACAAAGTTCATGTCATGCTTGTAGTGTCAATAAAATTCATCGACTTCCTTTTTCATTATCTGAATTTCATGCTCAAGGTCCCTTAGACATTATTTATTCTGATTTATAGGGTCCTGCCAAAAGCTTGTAAGCTTCTATTAGAGATAGGCAAACCAAGATACCAAATTGGCAAGGACTCTACTTTGCACCCAAAAAACAAGATGCATATTGAATAGATGAAGCATCCAAATTAATACCAATAAGGGAGCCCTTATGATAATTCATTTTTGGTCTAGAGATTGCCTTAAAGCAACAAAAAAAGGTGCATAAGATGCTGTAAATAACAATAATCATAAGGTAGAAAAAGCAGTATGTCATCTGCAAATTGCAATAAAGAAATAGAATCTTTATCTTGACCAAATTGAAGACCCTGGATAAGATTACAAGATTCGGCCTTCTTCAAAAGAGAGTTCAAGCCTTCAACTACAAGATTAAAGAGAAATTATGAGATAGGATTGCCTTGCCTAACACTTCTATGGAGATTAAAATGAGGGAAAGGCTGCCATTGATCAAAACTGATGCCTGTCGAGTTCAAGCAATGAGAGATCCAAGTACGCCATTTGTGAGGGAACTCCATTACTTTCATAACCTCTAAAACAAAAGACTAGGAGTTTTCAAAAGCATTTTGGAAGTCAAGCTTAAGAATCACCAACTTTTGTATAGAAGATGAGGCAAAGCTGATAAGATCTGAAGCTATCATAAAGCACTCATTGATATTTCTGCCTGTGACAAACCCATGCTAAGACTCTAAAATAAAGGTGGGTAACACGGGAGCTAGTCGAAAAGCAAGAACTTTGCACGTAAATTTATAAATACCATTAAGCAACAGATAGGCGTAAAATCTTTAGGTTAGAAGCACCTAAGATTTTAGGAATTAAAACATAAAGGAGCTATTAAGACCTTTAGGCAGAGTGTGCTATTGATAAAAATTGGAGAAGATCTGCATAATATCCATATTCATAAAAATCTAAGCACGCTTGTAGAAAAAGTAATTAAAACCATAAGGTTTAAGAGTCTTGCTTTCATTACAAGCATTAAGAGCCTTTGAGATCTCATCTTCTGAGAAATGAGGCTATCAACCTAAGAATGACTTAGAGTCTTGAACTGAAGAGATTCAAAACTAAACTTGATGTCTCGATATTTCCTAAAAAGCTCCTTATAAAAATTACAAAAAGCATGCTTGATGTCATATGGATCCGAGATACTCATGACTTCCTACATCACTGAAGAAATGTGGTTATTTTTAAAATGAAAAGCAGCCAAAGCATAAAAAAAAACTTGGTGTTTTTATCCCATGATTTAATCCATTTGGCTCTAGCTTTCCGGCGCCATAAAGATTCTTGCAAAGAAAGACAATGATCAAAGTTGGCTTTAGAAGAAGCAAGATCATATTACTCTTGACTGGAGAGGTCTCTAGTATTCATAGTTTGCTTCAACTCGATGATATGCTTTAACAACTAGTCTACTCAAATATTAAGGTCTCCAAAAGAATTGTGGTTCCAATTGTTAACCTTATCTCGAAGCATCCTAAGCTTGGAGACAATGGAAAGGTGTGTAGAGAAGGAAGAGATTAGCTCCCAAGAATCTTTTAAAAAAGATTTAAAATCGGGATGGGACCACCAAGCATAATGCATCGAAATGGCTTAGAACCCCATTTAATATCCTCATAAGAAGAAAATTAGAAAGGTGAGTGATCAGAGTGGGTTCTAAAGAGATCTCTAAGGCAAAGATTAGGCCAAAGAGTGCTAGCCTGGTTGGAAATGAAGCATCTATCAATTTTAGACTTGGCAATTAGATTGTTCCACTTGAAGAACCCACCATGAAAAGGGATATCCTGCAATTCAGAGGAGTTAACAAAATCCCAAAAAGCTAGCATAGAATGAGAATGCCCATCATAATTAGAGTGTTCCTTTGGCTCAAGAATCTCATTAAAATCACCCATAAATAATAATAACATGATCAATAAGAAATAACATCCAAAAAAATAATATGTTCATTTGGGGTATTACTAGCATAAAAGAGAATGAATCTAATAGAAGTAGAAGCCCAAGATAATTTAAAAAAATACAAAGTAAAAGGAAACATTAAACTTATGAGTCAATGTGAATTTTTCATATTCATCTTCATCAGAGAAAGAAAAGAAAAGAAATTGTCCTTTAAGAGAAAAGAAATTGTCCTTTAAGAATAAAAACATTGTTAAATTTGATCCATTATCAATAAGAATCTATTTAGCTTTAAGGAGATAATCGAACTCCTTAACCGTACCAACAAGAGAATTTTGAATAGAAACTATGTTTTTAGGTTAAAAATGATGGATTGTAGCGAATTTAAAATTCAAACAATCATCACTAGATAGGGCTTGAGTGAATGACCGTTGATCACACTGCGGAGCTAGCAGTTTGCGATTATTAACAATTTTGGTGCTAGGGTATTTGAAATCTCTTGGAAATTTGGCAATTAAAGCATGCAAATTGAAGGATCCAATTGTGATATTATTGATTACTTTGATGATTCGTAAAACAGGCCCCTACAAGGGCCTAAATAAACTAAATTTAAACCTATTTTGTTGAGTTTTCTAGCCACTTGAACCCCCTAAGTTCATATTGATGAAAAACCTTCTGAAAAGCTGCTGCATTCCAATCCTGAGGGAACTACTAAAAATAAATCACAAGCAATGAAGGATTAGGTTTAGGGTGGGAGTTAGTGTTTACAGTATTAGTTTTGGCAGGTAGATTGCCATAGGAGTCTTGACTAGAATTATTTAGTGTTTGGATAGGTTTAGGATTCAGAGAGTCAAGGGGCATTTTTTTTTAACATTACACAGGTTGAAAGGGAAAAAAATCTCAAGCTCTTTTGGACCTAGACTAAATAATAATTAAAAAAATAATCCTAATACGAAATAACACGTTAATTAATGTGAGAGAAAATATCTATGCTTTTTGTAATAATTTGTTTTAATTGTTATTTATGCACAAACCATACAATAATGAATCCAACTTATAAAGACGTTTGTCTATTCTAGCATTCTTCAAGGATAAAAGCACTTGTATTGTACTTTTAAAATTTTAAAGATCAAAATAAGATACTTTTAATTTAAAATTTAAGTGATATTTACAATATTTTAAATTTATTAATAACTTTTGCCAAAGATATAAGCCATATCCTACGGGGCAATATCATTGCAATCATTTCCCAAGGTTATCCGAATTGTTCATAAGAATTAGAAAGAAAGTAAATTAATGTGAATTATTATCATCAAATGGGCCATAGCTATGCGCCAGCTCTCTATTAGTGGATTAGTTAGAGTTCAAAGGGCATGTGATATCACTGTAGGCAATAGCGATAAAGGAAAAAAAGGGGGGAAATTTGCATAAATCAACAAACATGATATTTTTATTGCAAAAAAATCCCTGCATTAAATATTTGCATATGTATCTAAAAGCGTTGAAATATTAACCAAACTGCCTAAATATTTAGCTAAGAGACAATAACAGTTATATGTATATTCTGCAATTTTCTCTCTCTTAAAAAAATAAAACGTTTTGGCAAAAAAACCAAAATATGTAATTTCCTCATGACGACGAAGAAACTCATCAAACTCCCCATTTTTTCTCATTGCAGCTAATAAAAACAATAAGAAACAGTACAGATCTCAGAAAAAAAGGTAAATATTAGCTAAATATTCAAATATATTGTTTCAGAATTATACGATGTTTCTTTCTCTAAAAAAAGATAAGCTATTCTATGTCGTTTTTAAATTTGTTCAATTCTCCTTCTAAAAGTTTTTATATCTGCACTGATTTTATGACAATTTCAATCATCTAACATAAAATAAATAATTATGACACATTTAAAAAACTGTTCATAATTGTATTATAATTGGTTCATAATTGTGTCATATATGTCATCCTTCAAAATAATTAAAAAATATAAGACAAAAAACACATATGACACAATTATGATAAAAAAATATATACACAAAAACAACAACACATATCAAACAAAAACACATATGAAAACATTTATGAGACAAAAAAAACACATATGACACAATTATGACACAGAAAAAATAAATCAAGCAAGGCAACTAAATAGACAAAAACACATATGACACAATTATGAGATAAAAAAACACATATGACACAATTATGACACATAAAAAAATCAGACAATTTAAGACAAAAACACATATGACACAATTATAAGATAAAAAAACACATATGACACAATTATGAGATAAAAAAAATGTATGAAACAATTATAATACATAAGAAACATTTATGATACAAAAAACAATATGACACAATTATGACACATAAAAAAATAATATCAAGCAACTAAAAGACAAAAACACATATGACATAATTATGACTCAATTATGACACATTTAAAAAATGGTTCATAATTGTATTATAATTGGTTCATAATTGTGTCATATATGTCATCCTTCAGAATAATTAAAAAATATGTTTCATAATTGTTTCATATATGGTTTTTTATTTTTGACTTTTGTAGAAAATGTCGTCAGGTGATGAAATTATTGGTGATTATTTAAAGAAGCAAATATGCTAAAAATGAAGAAGAATGAGGTTGCTGTTACTAAAGAACATACTGATATTAGCACTTCTAAAAAGAAGCAGGATATCTGTATAAGGAAGAATAAGAAGAATATTCGTAAAAAACACATATGACACAATTATAAAATATAAAAAATAAAATCAGGCAATTTAAAGATAAAAACACATATGACACAATTATAAGACAAAAAAATATATGATACAACTATGAGATAAAAAAAACACATATGACACACCTAATAAAAAAACACATATGACACAATTATGATACATAAAAAATAATATCAGGCAATTTAAAGACAAAAACACATATACAGAATTATAATATAAAAACATATATGACACAATTATGACAAAAAATATATACACAAAAACAACAGCACATATCACGTAAAAACACATACGAAAATATTTATGAGATAAAAAAACACATAAAAAATAAATCAGGCAAGGCAACTAAAAAAATAAAAACACATATAACACAATTATGTGATAAAAAAACACATATGACACATAAAAAAAATATCAGACAATTTAAAGCCAAAAACACATGACACAATTTTAAGACAGAAAAAATATGACACAATTATGAGATAAAAAAATAATTGTGATATATAAGAAATATTTATGATACAAAAAACACATATGACACATAAAAAAATAATATCAGGCAACTAAAAGACAAAAATAAATATGACACAATTATGACATGATTATGAGAAAACACATAGCAACACCAGATCTGAACTGAAAACATGAAGAACGATAGCAAACAGCAATAACGAGAAACTCAGATTGAAACGAAGATCAAAAGAAAAGAAAGATAAAGAGATAAAAAAAATGAAATAGTAATGTAACAGAGAAAAATAAAGGAGAAAGAAGAGAAGAGCTAAAAGAGGAGGAAAAAACGTAGAGAGAGAAAGAAAGAGAGATAAAGTTACAAGAAGAAGAAGAAGAAGAAGATCTTGTTAATGAAGACCAACAAAACTATGTCGACCACAGCAACTCCGACGATAAAACTCCGTCAAAACAAAAAAACAAACAAAAAATAGAGAAAGAATAGAGGGAAAAAAAACAAAGAGCAAATGAAAACAAAAGATGAATAGAAGTTATAATCAAAGACTAAAAAATGGTGATAGATGAGAGAAGAGAAAAAGATTGAACTATAAGTTTTTGAGTTTGAGTAGAAAGCAAAGAACTGCAAAAAAAAAAAAAATGGAGAGAAAAAGGCAAAGTAAATAATATAAAAATTTTATTATGGTAAAAATATAAGAAAAGAGATAAAAAAAACGTAAAGATAAAAAAATGTATTTTATGCAAATATTTTATAGAAAGGGGGAAGGGGTGTAAATTCCTCAAAAAAAAGTAAAAGGTCTTGTGAACAAGTGCTCTAAGGAAGCTATATTGCTGTCTTATTAAATCAATCACATTAATGTAATATTATCTTTAACATTAATGAAACACATTTTATTATAAAAAGAATTATTTTGTATAAAAAATAGCCACTTGTATTTAATATTATTTTCATTTTTTTATTTTTCCATTAAGAATAAAGATTTACATTAAATATTAATTTTTTTATAGTTAGGGGAGGATTTAAAACCGAGACTCCCATATTGATTCAATATCTCTATCAATAAATTATACATTGGGAAATAAGAGCATCATCGATGCATATGTATGTTAAATTTAGCATTAAAAAATAGTAAAATATTGTATTTAGCATAATATTTAAGTTTTGTCTCCAATGTCAAATGCTAAGAAGATGTGCTAAAATTCATTATTATAGTAATATCCTTAATTTCTATAAGTAAAAAAAGGAAATAGTGTATTAGTGATAAATATATATAAATTAAACAGCGGCAAATTTATAATTAAATTATGAATATTCATAAATGTCAAAATATGATATATGCTATACTTGGTGCCAAATTTGGAACCAAGAATAGCATATGCCAAATTTAATACAAACTTTAGCATAACATTATAGTTTAAAATTAAGATAAATAATAAATTATAGCAATTGTAACACCCTTAAAAAATAATAAAAAATATATATTTTGAAGAATTTATAAATATTATTCAAAATAATTTTTATAATTTAATCCGGATGTATTGGTAAAAATAATAATAATAATAATCATAAAAAATTATTGTAAAGATTTAGATGTAATTTATAAAATATCTAAAGGTTAATATAGTAATTAACCATAAATATCATCATCATTATTATTATTATTATTAAAAAGAAAGAAAGAGAGAACGTCAGTTCTCTTCTTTCTTCTCTTATTTAATATATATATATATATATATATATATATATATATATATATATAATCTCTCTCTCAATTTTTTAACTCCCATAACTTTCACATACGGAGTTAGAATCAAATGATTCAAGTTTCTACGGATTACTAGTCTCTCCACCTTCATTTTAAGTGGTATATTACAGGATTTTATTGGGTGAAATTTACAGATCTGAGATAAGAAATTCTAAACAGAAATTTTCTCAAATTCTGTAAAATCTGTTTATTATTTTATAAAACTGATTATATATCTGTAATCTAGAGCTTGATAGGAGTCTATTGGTGTTTTCAAAATTTAATTCTGACACCGTCTGTATAGGTGGGTCCCACGAACTGTTCATGTATACGGTACTATTCATACATACAGTACTGTTCATGTATATGATACTATTCATACATATGGTTACTATTCATAGGGGGTACTATTCATAGATAAAATGTGCCGGACTCGATTTTTCATGCTGATCTTAATGGTGCAATCGGAATTTAGAGATTAGATGCCAGTAATCTCTAAAGCCTTTTTATATAATTTTAACGGTGTTTTTAAATAAATAATTTGAATAATAATTGTGTCCCAATAATTAGCAAAAATTATGTTGAACATGAATTTATAAAGGTTTTGGATAAAGAGCATCAGGATTGAAGCAAATGGAAAGTGATCGCTAGTTAGGTGAGGAAATAAGTATTTTTGTGTTTGTGAGGGTACCCCGATTGTACCCTTGGATTATTGAGTTTTGCATACTAAATGTTGGTATGTATTTGTTGTGTGACATAGATATAAATAGGTGGATTTAATTATTATGGTATATTAAATGGGTAACTAATTAATTAATTGAATTTGGGTATATTAAATGAAAAATTTATGTGTGTGCTTATTTATTATATTTTTGATAGATTGAATTGATATTAGTAAAATATATAATTTAATTGGTGAATTATGAAATAATAAAAAAACTATTTGTGATATGGAATATAAGTAAATATTTAAATGATTAATTAAATTTATGTATATTGAGTAGAAATAATTTTATAACTAGAAGATAGGGTGTGGAAGAATGATATTTGAATGAGTTGAGATTGATTGATTTATGAGATTATTATTGAGTTGATTGTCTAAATGATTGGTTAAAAATTGGTAAACCAAAAGATGATGGAAAATGAATGATTTGTGATTGGACAACAAGAGGTTGTTCTAAATGAAAAGATGAGAAATTGAAAAAGAT
>CANYLF010551268.1:0-20767 GCA_948193215.1 Bocquillonia castaneifolia | reverse complement strand
ATTCAGTTTATATAATTGACTTTGAGAGTCTATATATATATATATATGAGTGTAAATATGTATAAGTGTGTGTATATGTAAATATTGGGGTAAGTATTAGTAGTTATTTATTTACTGAGTTGCCAGCTCACCCCTTGGCATTATTTTTTCAGGTGTTCAAAGCTATTTGATACAGAAAGTTCAAGTGCATTGCCATAGAAGATTAAGGTTGGCCAGTGGATCATTAGTTTGTTTGTGCATTAGATTTGCATTTTGTATTATATATTTGTAGTTTGTTTTGGATTGAGAGTCAATATGCAAAATTTTATGTATTGATGTAAATTCTTATTGAGAACCCATGTTTTGGTTTTGTTTTAATATATCGAAAAGCTTATTATATGTTTATATGGTTTTTGAGCCTGTATGAGTTTATCTTTACAGAGGAAAGTCGAAAATACTGTTTTTAAACTGTGTTTTCTATTCAAAAATTTCGTTTGGGTGATTTTTGGTTCACAATGATCGTTGCACTATTCACAACGATCGTTTCTGTTTAGCAACGAGCTCGTTGTTATTTTCCCACGAGCTCGTATACCTTACTGGAACTTTTGGCCTATTTCGTGAATTTCACAACGATCACTATTCATCCACAACGATCGTTGTACTATTCACAACGATCGTTGTGACCCCAAATTTAAAAAAAAAATTTCTTGGAATGGATTTCTATTTGAATTTTAATTTAAGATTAATTACTATTATTATATATATTAATCCTTATTATATTGTATTAGTATCGGGTCGTTACATCTTTAAAACGGTATATTATGTGCTCAAAATGGTTGGGTGATGAATGTGAAATTGATGCTCAAAGTAAGCAAGTTGGTAAAGTTGTTGAGAAATAAAAGGGAGCTTAAAAACAAACTCCCACATCACTTAGGAGTAAGGATGTGAAGGTGTTTAAAAGCTTGGACCCTTTTGTTGGTTTGTAAATGTGTAAGCCAAAAGGCTCTCTCTTGCGCGCGGAGGGGTGTGGGGTGGGGTGCAAATCCATCTAACCTGGGTTAGGGACGCACCCGCACGACGTGGGCGACACGAAATATCCGGACAGGTTGGGCCGTGGTAGACCAGCCGAATTTTTGATAACCGGTTTTTATTCATTATTTCTTTATGGGTTTTAATTCAATTTCTTCCCAATTTGAGTAGTTTTATCACTTATTTGATCACATTTTATAAAATTGCAGTGTTAGAAATGCGTGGGATCAAACCAGAATGAATTCGGAGTCAAATCGTGGTCGAACCGGCCATTTTAAGTTTCAACCGAACCAAACCGCGGAGCAAATTTGCTCCGGTTCAAATCTGATTTGGTCCGTTTGAACCAGCAATTTCAACCATGAATCAGTATATAACCAGACCAAACTCAGTGGTCCGGTTCAGATGTTTTCAGCCGATTTTTATTGATTTTAGGGTATTTTTGTCCGATTTTGAGTTGTTCCTAGGGTATTTTTAGGGTTTTAATAGTATTACACTATAAATACTATGGTTTTTATTTTTTAGAGAGCTTTTTGGTGAATTTAGTTTATTTTTCTCTTTAAATCAATTTTGGTTTGTTTAGAATTTCTTGGTTTTAGTTAGATTCAAGGTGATTTCTTCATATTTGGTGAAGAATTGAAGCTTGTATTCAACAATTGAGACTAAGTTGATTCTACTTTAATCTATTTATATTATTTTTATCATGTTTATTGTTTGTTTATTGGTTTTAATTATTTGTTTGATGATTTTTATTATGTTTAATAACTAATTTTCCTACTAGAGTGAGGGATGTAGTCCAATAGGGGGTAATTTAATTATTAATGTTTTGATCAACTATTTAATTATAGTTTTTCTTGTTTTATTCATTTAAATTAATTTCCAAGAGCTTTATTAATATATTTCTTTATATTTGTTAGGTTTATCATTCAATGGATGGATTGAATAACCGGATTTGGGAATTAAACTTGTTTAGATGTTAATAAGGAAACTGCAATTAACCTAAACTTGATTTAAAGATTTTACTTAATGGGTTTAGTTATTTTTAATTGGTGTGCATCGAAAGAGCAGCATAGCTAGTTCAATTAAACACGTTTTTCTACCTTGGGAAAGGATTAAAATATTTTCGAACAATCTTGCTTTAATGAATTTTTAATTTAATAATTGAATTACCCCTCTGGATGAAATCTTGAGCTCTAGTGTTTGTTTCTATTGAGTTTTTTTTATCAAATTTAATTTTTTTAAGTCTTTAATTTATTTTCCTATATTTAATTTAATTGTTTAATTTTAGCTTTTAATTTATTTAATTTAGTTTTCAATTAATTCAAAATCAACCAATGGTATTTGTTTTAACTTTCTTGCACATTGTGTTCTTAATCAAAAAATTAATTTTTATACCATTTGTCCCTGTGGATCAACCTTATACTCTGAGTTTATTACTACAACTATTATGTACACTTGCGGGAGTTGTCAAGTTTTTGGCGCCATTGCTGGGGACAACGTAATTAATTGTTTTTCGATTAATGTGATTTTATTTACTTAAATCGTTAATTATTTTGTTTTTGTTTAATCGTCAACATTTGTCATTTTTTTGTTGTTTTTCATTTTTGTTTTGTTTTTCGTGTTGAATTTTTTTTCCTTTTGCTAATTTTCGTATTGTGATTGTGAATTTATTGTTACGTATTATGTTAGTTGTTATTTTGTTACTGTTGATTTGGGTTTGCTTTTGTGCTTGTAGGTAGTGCATGCTAACTCCGAATCAATCTAAGGGTATTGATTCTTCCAAGTTAGAAGCGTTAAATCCGGAGATAGAACGAACTTGTCGAGCAAATCCTTCCATTTTTTGTTGACGAAAGCAAGCTAGCGACATGGCATCTAGTGGAACAACATCTGGTGTTCCATAATTTGGGCTACTACGAGAGTTCATTCCCCCTGAATGACATGTTGAAGATGTCAATGATGATGACAATGTTGATGCCGTTCACAACAATGGTGGCAACAATGGAAACAATGGTAATAATGGAGTTAACAATGGTGGCAATGGAGTTGTAATTCCACCAATTGGCAGAGTTTTTGATCCACGACTTCCTATTATTGATGTTCAACATCCTCCACTACAAGTGGGATGACGACATGGGTATGTTCCACCACAAGGGTATCAAAGACCACCACCACAAGGGCAAGGTGATAATAGGGCCTATCTTCACGATATTCAATGCCCTATTATTAGCACATCCCATCATGCATTGTTCTAAGTCATGCTGTAAGGAATTATGATTTAAAAACTCTTCAATTCAACATGATTCCACACTTCTATGGTTTGCCATCCGAAGATGCATTAGCTTTTATGAGGGAATTATGTAGCATCATTGCAACTTTTCCATTGAATGGAGTTCCAGAACTCGAGTTGCGAATGAGGTGCATTACTCTTGCACTAAAGGATCGAGCCAAGACTTGGTTCATGAACTTGCCTGAAGGTTCTATGCGGACTTAGGATGATATTTACAACAAGCTCATCACCAAGTATTATTCACAAGGCAAGACTACGGAACTCCACACCAAAATCAGTACTTTTTGCTAAAATGATGGTGAACTTTTTCCATGAAGCTTGGGACAGATTTCAGGGCTACCTCACTCAATGCCCACCTCACCAATATCCTACTAACTTATTGGTGACATTCTTCTATGAGGGGTTATGTGACAATGGGCAGAATTTGGTGGACACTCATATCAGTATTGGTATGGGTGAGAAGACTTTCGAGGAGATGTGGGATATCTTTGAGATGTTTGCTACTAACTCTCAATTGAAGGCCGGTAGAAATAGGAGGAATCATTCTAGTGACCAACCATCTGCTGAAGTTCTTAACCATGTTGCTGACCTCACTAAACATGTAAAGATGTTGTTGGCTAGAGAGCCAAGTCACCAAGGAACTTCCACCAATGAAGCTTGCTATTTTTGTGGTCAATATGGGCATCCATCTTCAAATTGCACTTATAATGGAAATCAAAATGTGGAGCTAGCAAACTATGTTGGTGGATATAACAATCATCAACCCTAAGATGATCCATTTTCCACCACTTACAACCCAGGTTGGCGCAATCACCCTAACTTTGCATGGAGGGACCCCAATCAACCTAGCCAACCTAGTCATGCAGCTTCACCTGGATTCTCACCAAGGCAACAATATCAACTGCCTCAATAATTGCAACAACCACCTCAACAACAAGCCAAGCCATCTTTTGAAGAATTGGTGTTAAAATACATGGCCAATCAAGGTGTCTATGTGAAGCAACAAGAGGCCGTTTTGAAGCAACACGAGACAATGATGAAGCAACAAGGAGTCGCTATCTAGAATTTGGAGCAACAAATTGGACAACTTGCAAAGCAATTGCAAGAAAGACCTCGATGAGCTTTGCCTAGCAACATGGTGGTTAACCCAAGGGAGACAGCAATGGCAATTTCATTATGGAATGGGAAGGCACATGATAAGCCAAATTTGAAGAAAAAAAATAGAAGTTCAAAGACAAGAGGATGAAGCAACAAAGCAAGAAGTGGAACAAGAACCTCCTAAACTTGTTATCAATTATGTCCCTCCCATTCCTTTCCCACAAAGACTAGTAGGGAAGGGTGATCCCAAAAACTTCAACAAGTTTTTAGAGACACTAAAGAAGATTCCAAAAAGCCTCCACATCCTTGGTATGATTGAACAAGTGCCCCAATATCTTAAGTTTCTTCGAGAGGTCACCATACATAAAAGGAGATTGAAGGAGCATACAAGGGTGCATTTAATAAAGGAGTGTAATGCAATTCTCCAACACCAATTACCCTCAAAGTTAAAGGACCTAGGGAGTTTTACTATACCTTGCTCTATTGGTTCTCATTTTATTGATAAATGTTTGCGTGATTTAGGAGCAAGTGTTAATCTTATGCTTGTGTCTCTTTTCAGGAAGTTAGGACTTGGTGAGCTTAAACCAACCACAACCTCTTTACAACTAGCGGATAGATCGATTATACATCCAATGGGAGTTGTAGAGGACATCTTGGTTAAGGTGGGAAAGTTTTACTTGCCAGCCGATTTTCTTGTGCTTAAGTTGGAAGAGGATATGGATATTCCTATCATATTGGGACATCCATTTTTAGCAACAAGTAGAGCTATGATAGATGTAAATATGGGCAAGATCACCATTCGAGTAGAGGGAGACAAGGATGAGTTTTTTGTGCTCAGTAATGATGAGCATCCCCAACTTGAAAGTAAGGATGTGAGCTATAAGATGGACACCAGTCAAGTTTTAACTCCAATACCCATGTGCAAGGAAACTACTATGGATGTGAATAAGCTTGATGATAAGTTAGTAGTAGATGTCAAGGGTGATGGTAGTAAGGTTCCAAAGGGTGTTACATTCGTTATGCTTGATACCGGTCAATCTCTAACTAGCAAGAAGATGAATAAGAAGGTGGCCAAAGCTTTCGCTAAGCTTAGTAAGAGTTTTAAATGGTGCATTAAAAGGAGGAATAAGGAGTCAAATCATTTAGATCCTCAACCGTAAACTTTTCTGTCTTCTTCCAAGAAGCATGTTATGAATGTGATCAAGAATGTTGGTGGATCTTCATGCCTTAGCTTTGGGCCTCCATGAATGCATTACAATGTCTAGCTATAAACGTTAAATAAAGCCCTTGTGGGGAAGACAACCCACATTTTTAATTTCGTATTTTCATTTTCATTTGAACTTTGTTTTTATTTGAAGTATTTGGATTTTATTTTTGATATCTAGGATGTCCTTGGTTTCTTTTTTATTTTAGATTGTTTTCTTGTGTTTTCTTTTAGGTTTTCATTTGGTTTTCTTGAACACCGACTCTTGGATCAGTGATTTAGTGTGGCTTTCATTCAGGGAAGTTTCCTTAACCCATTTGTTTTTAATTTTTGTTATGTCTAAACATTGAGGACGATGTTTCACTTAAGTTTGGGGGAGGAAATATTGGCTTTGTTTAAAAATTTGTGATGAATTTGTGGTTAAATTTTAAAAATTGTTATGCTTAATGTGATGTTTTGTGTTGTTTTGTATTATGTTTGTTGTTAAGCATATTAATTTGATACTTAATTTATTGAGTTGATTTTTCCAAAATTATTATGATTTGTGCTTGATTTATAAGGATTATTACTTTGTTTATAATTTTGGAGAATTACTTGATTCAAAGTGAGTATTAAATTTTGAGCTTTCAATTCTAAGTTTCCAAGTGAGATTAATTTGTTATGAGTTCAAATTTAAATATGAATTTCTCAACATTGTTCGTATCCATGCGAACTTTTGAGCCAAATTTCAATTTCTATGATCTTATTTTGTTGTTGAGAGTTCAGACTGGGTGAGAATTTATTAGAACTTGCTTTGGTATGCAATTGGAATTCCCATTATTTATTGGGAATATGAAAATGATAAGGGCAATCTAGGATTAACTCTTGGCCAAATAACTAACCTTGATATCTATTAGTAAGCCAAGTTGAGCCTTGATTTCCTTTTCTTGTTGATTATTTGAATTGCCACAATTTTGAGCCTATTATAGCCAATTTTCACATTTTCCCTTGTTTCTACCATTGAGGTGCACTTATGTTTTTAATTTGTAAAACAATTTAACTTGTGAAGTAACTTTGAGAACTATTGAGTATTCTTTGATTAAGTTTGCCAAGCATTTTAAGTTTTGAAATTAGTTGTTGAAAAAAAATGGTGAAAAGAATTGAATTGAAAAAAAGAGAGAGAAATATGCTGTGAAGTTGAATGAAGATGAAAGTGCAAGTATAAGTGAATAAGTTCAAAGAACTTAATATTTTGTGCATGGTTGATTTGGCAAAAATGAGTTAAGTAGTGGGAATTACTCAAGGTTTAAGCTATATATTTTTAGTTCACAAATTAATTGTTTTTGTTTTTTATTAAGTGCATTTCTTGTAGCCTAATTCATTCCTTCTCTTTTCTAAATCCTACCGTACCTAAGCCACATTACAACTAATTCAAAGACTCTTTAATTTATGTTTTCAATAATTTTAGGTGGAGGACTTTTGACTAAAAAGCAAGCTCATGCTTGAATTCTCCCTTGTAATTGATGATTTGAAAGTAAACACTTACCCCTAAACATATGAGTGTGATTGTGATTTTATAAGAGTTTTGGGTTTTTGTGCTTTAATTGGAATTACAAATTAATTGGTTTGACTTGAATTTGGTTTAGCAAGCTTGAAATTTTATATTACCTTTGGATTTAGTAATTTCAATCATTATGAGTAAGGTAATAATTTTTATAATGATGGCTTGAGTTACAATATTATGGGATTCAATTTGATGATTTAAGTGATGATTAATTTTGCTTGAGGACTGACAACTTCCGTAAGTGTACAGAATAGTTGTAGTATATACTCAGAGTACGAGGTAGAATCCACAGGGACAAACGTGGAAATCTTTCGATTATGGGCACAATTGACAAGAAAGTAAAACGAAAACCCTTGAGTTGATTTTGAAATCGTTTTGAACTAAATCAAGCAAAGAAATCGAAAACAAGTAAATAAACGCAATAACAAAACAATTAAGATTAAGAAACAATCAATGAAACAAGCACTAGAATTCAAGATTTCGTCTAAAGGGAGCAATTCAATTAACAATGCAAATTCATTTAAGCAAGACTTTTTGAAATTGTTTTAATCCTCTGTCGAGGTAGAAAAATGTATTTGATTCAATCAACTATGCTAATCTATCGATGCACATTGATTAAACAATCAAATCCATTAAGCAAATCTTTAATTCAAGTTTAGGTTAATTGCTGTGTCCATATTAACATCTAAACAAGCTCAATTTTTAATTCTGATTTTTAACAATCCATCGATTCAATCATAAATCCTAAGAAACATAAATCTAGGTGGCCAATCAAGAAATATGTTGATGAAGCACTTGAAAATTGAATTAAATGAATAGAATATGAAAAATTATCATTAAAATAGAGATTCAAATATTGTTAATCGAGTTACTCCCCTACTAGATTACATCCATCCCTCTAGTAGGGGATTTAGTTCATAATCATTGTAAAAACTAAATAACAATCCACAACAATCAATAACAAAAATAAATTAAACATAATAAATACAAAGGAAGAAGAACTTGGTCTTGGGAAGAACAAAGAAAGCTTGAATCTTCACAAATCTCTTGTAAATCCACCCTTGATCTTGAGAAAAGAGTGTTTCTAAGAGTGTTTCTCTCTCTAATAACTTAAACTAAATGAGGCATAACTCCCTAATAAAGTCTAATAGAGTTATATATATAGTGCATCTCAAAAATACCTAAAAGCCCTAAAAAAATACACAAATTCCTGTGTTTTTCCAAGGCTAGCCGGCTGGGGCATCGCTGCCGGCCAGCTGCATACCTAGGGGTGTTTTCTAGGTGCTGTCGGCCAGGTGCCGACCAGCCCCAGAAATTTCATCTGTTTTCTCTGATTTTCTGCTAGAACTGGCCAGGTGCCAGCTGTGTGAAATTTTTAACTTTTTGTGACCGTTTCGACTCCGAATTCACTCCGAATTTACTCCATATGATCCTAACACTGAAAAATAACAAAATATGAACAAATAAGTGCGAAATCCACTCAATTGGCGAAGAATTTGAACATAAAAATAATGAATAAATAAGAATAACAACCAGTTATCAAATTCCCCCACACTTGAGCTTTTACTTGTCCTCAAGCAAATTCAATCAACACTTAAAGTCATTAAATCAAATTCAAACCTATCCCAATCAAAGCTTTCATCATAATAACAATTACCCTACTTAACCAATGTCAAATCACTTAAAATCAAAGGTAATGTTAAACTCAAGCTTACCAAATCAAAATCCAAGCATAACCAATTGAAATGCAATTCCAATCAACACAATCATCCCAACACTCTTACAAAATCTCATATCAACTCCAAAGTGTTTAAGGGTAAAGTGTTTCACTCAACAATCAAAGCAAGGAAGAAATTCAAGCACAAGCTTGCCTCTTAATCAAGAGTCCTCCACTAAAATCATTGAAAATACAAATTAAAGGGTATTAACTTGGTTGTAATGTGGCTTGGGACAAGGTAGGATTTAAGAAAAGAAAAGGAATTCGATTAAAAGAAAGTACATTCAACTCTAAAACATAACTTATGAAGAAATTCAAACATTCAAATTATGAGTAATTCCAAGAATATACTTCAAAATCTTCACTGCCAAACTTTATTTTGCTCAATTCCACTTCACATTCTTTTGAACTTTACTCTTTTAAAATCTTTAATTTCATTTTTCATCATTTTTTTTCAATTCCATTTTTTTCTTTTTTCATTGAGCAATTAAACATTCAACACCTTTGGCAACACTTTCATGGAATACCCAAAATCTAAAACTATCTTCATAAGTCAATTAAGATCAAGAGTTATAACAAATGTACTTATGGGTTAGAACAAGGGAAAATGAAAGAAATGGCTCAATTAAGCTCTGAATTGTGGCATATTAAAATAAGAAAAAGCCCGGACTTGGTTTGCAGTCGGCTTAGGATCATTTCAACCTGTTTCGGCTCGGAATGGCCCGTACGAGCAGTACACGAGTCCCAAGGCTCTGTAAGGCTATTTTTGACCAAAATAACCTTTGATTTAAGCTCAAGTCATTGATTTTAATTAGGAAAGTGATGCTCTTAACCCTAGCTTAAGAATTAAGCTAATTCGGCTATAAATACTCGTCTAAAACTAGGTTTTAGGAGGGAGGCAACAACTTACATGAATTTAGGGTTTGGTTTTCCATAATAAAGCTCTGAATACATGCAATTGCTAAAAGACTTCACCTTTTTACATTAAAAACACAAAAAAAAACTCTTTAAAGTTATGATCTTTTTGCATTCAAAAGTGTTTTGAAGCTTTCAATCCATTCAATCAAGGTTCCAACAACTCTAAATCAAAAACAAACAATTTAGAGGTCACTCAAATCAAATCTAAGGGTTCTCAAGCACTTCTAAATCAATTTCTTGCAAGGTAAGTCTCTTATTTCTTTGTGTTTTCATTATTTTTGCACGTTTTCATGATTTGCATGTCATGATATTATGTTTCTATGTTTTTCTTTGCTGTAATCTTTTGTTTTGCATGTTTAAATGTTGTTTATGCATGTTTACTTTGTTTAAATGCCACTAAATGCCATGTACATGCATTATAAATGATGAAAGTTGCTTTCTTTGTAAGTTTTTATGTGTTCTATTTTAGATCTGAGTTGTTTGATGTCATAAATATGTTTGTCATGCATAAAAAGTATTGTTTTTTCATGTTTTCATGCATAAAAATCGTTTCTTTTGTATTTCCATGAATAAAAATCATGTCTTTTTGAGTTTTAACGCATAAAGGTTATGTCTTTTTGTGTTTTGATGCATAAAGGTTGTTTCTTTGCATGTTTTAATGCATAAAGTTTGTTTCTTTGCATATTGACATGTGAAATTGTGTTGTTTTATGGTTTTATGTACAAAGTTTGCATCTTTTGCATGTTTTACATTTAAAGTTTGTGTCTTATGCATGTTTTGCATGTAAAGTTTGTATCTTTTTATGTTTAATGCATGTCATGCTTAGATCTAGGTTGTTTTGCCATGATTCATGCATTATAATATGTTTTGGTGAATGTTTTATGTGTAATCATCTCTGTATGTGAGTTTTTCAGGCTTGGTAAATCCGAAAATCATGTTTTCTATCAAAACATGCATGCTGTTATTGTTCTGGCAACCAATGCCACTGCCAGGAGTGGCGTTGGGCACCAACGCCTGTAGGTAAGTGGCGTTGGGCCTAAACGCCACTCCCCTGAGTGGCATTGGCCCCTGTTTGTGTCTCCCTTATGGCGTTATGCTTGGATCAATATGGGCCCGTTTGTGAATGTACAGTAGCTTTCACATCAGCGACGAGGTAAGCTTCTATAACTTCTTTGGCAATTGTTTAGATGTATTATTGCATGAAATTGGTTATTAATGTTCATTTGCTAATCCTTTTAGGTTAAAATGGTAGAAACCCTAGGTTGTGTTGATGTCTTATGTGTTTATTCTCACTTATGCATGTTAATTAACCCTAATAATGGTTAGTAATTGATAAAATTAACCCTTGTTTATTATTAGAAACTCACCATTGCATGTATATATGTAAAAGGTAGGCTATAATTGTTATGTGTTGTTATTGCTTTGTTAGAAGGAATGAAGGTTGGTATAATACTAGGAGTATTGGGTAAAGAATCACACTATGAGAATTGATAAGTTCGATCCTTGAATCTCTGCGGTCAATGCACCTTTCATATTCTTAAGAGGAATCGAGGAGTACACCTTGTAAGACATTCCCGATGCCGATTCCGGTGGTGACTGCCACTTCAGCCCAGTAGCTGAACACACAATGCCGTAGTTGCTAGTCATGGCTCAGGCTCTGAGGCAAAACCTCCTTGTTTGCAGAATTGTTTATTGGGTTGAAAAATTTGGAATTGGTTGAATCTGAATTTATTGTTAATTAATTCTGTGATAATTATAGGATGATATATTGTGTTGTAAATTTGTTTGTGATGTTGAGTGTTTTTTATATAATATGATAAATTAATATAACTGGCATATTATGTCAGTAATTGAGAAAGACTAAGAAAATGACTTCAAATATTAAGTTGATTATATTTAATTATATATATGCTTATTTTCTCACTGAGCATCAAACTCATTATCTTCCTCAATAATCCAGTGTTGTAGGAAAATCAAATAGGAAGAGAAGGCTATATTTGGTAGGGCTCCATGTGGTTAGACTCCAGCGATCTTAGGGAAAACTGTTTTTGCTATTATAATATTATTGCTAAATTTTATTTATCAAAGAATCGTAATAGATTCGATTTTATTATAATATTTATATATAAAAGTTTATTATATGATAAAATTAATATTTTTAATATGCATATACTAAGTATTTGTATAAATGGGTGAAAAAAAGATGTGTTACACTTAATATGACAATGAATTACTAATATCTTTATTCTTACCCATATCAGCTCAATCAATCAAGAGCATAAAAATTTCTACCCAATATATAAACAAAGTTTAATTAACTAAAACTTACCAAAAAAGATAATAAACATAAAATCTATTGATCTCACTTCATGACTTCCTTGCCTTTAGTCTCCCCTAAATACAATAATTCATCCAAACAAACAATTCAATAACAAGACATATAATTACTACCATAAAAGTATAATTACTCGCCTCAAATATTTTTCTAATATTTTAATTCACTTACTAGCTACTAAAACTTGCCCAAACCTTAATTGTATTCTCCAATTGAAAGCTCCAAGGCTCATTAATGGAGGTTTTGCTAAGGGAAAGTGAAAAAGGAAGAAGAAGTAGGAAGGAGAAGAAGACAGAATTGTTGGTGGTGGAAAATGCATGGTGGGAGTCTCCACTTACTCCTCTTTTTTTTATTTTTATAATTATAATTATTATTGTCACTTATCCTTTTCTCATCAAGCCACTTGTACACCTAACTTTCCTTTCCTTTGCAACCCTTAATTAAATTACTACTACCCAATTAACGCCCTCACTCATACTTGTATTATAATTAACTCCGCCAACTATTCATACAATTAGATCCTCAATTAATTCAATTACCCATAAATACCACTACACACAATATTATTCTACCACATAATGTTATAAAATGCATTACATGTAATTGGGATACAAAGCATGTGATTAATGGCATATTAATGCATAATTAATTATTATATAAAAATATGTGGTCATGACATTTCGACAGCATAACAACAATCTCGGAAAGTGCAGGAAAGTAGATGATTGTAAATTAAAGTGCGAGTAAAGTAAATTAAGGTAAAAGTAAATGACTATAAAGTAAATTGAGACTAAAGTAGAGTGCAGGAAAAATAAATGCAACCCATCGATGATAATCACTTCGGGCATCACGGATATGATTGAAAGCTGAGTTTTGGCACTTAACGAAACTCACATTATTCGAGTTTTGGGACAAAAGTGACATTCCTGAGTTAGGCAACCAAAATGGGATCGTCCTAAGCAAAATGAAACCCTCCCGAATTGAAATACAAGTGGGTGTTTGTTGCATTTAATGCCAAAGAACCTTGAAATGACAATAAAATTGTTGAGATTAATGGCCAAAAACAAGTGTTTATTATGAATCAAAATGGCTAATTTGCAAAGGCGGGAACTTTATGAGATCAAAGGCCCCATGCAAGAAGGTCTAGAACCATAAAGCATAGAGCTTTAGGTCCTAACCCATCAATATGAAAATTTTAATGGTTTAGAGCATAAAGAAATTGTCGATATTTAATAATATGTAAAAAAACCCATTCCAACAATAAGATTCATGTCAAATCATCAAGAATAACAATAAACCAAAAAGCGGAAGCGAACCTAAATCGTCCATAGTGGAAGAATAATGGGTTAGTCTTCCAAATCAACATGCGGACTCCTTTATTTCTCCCTAATGATGGGATGCCAGAAAGACAATAATAAAGATGACGCATTTAATTTGGGGACCATAACACTGCATTTATAGTTAGGTCAATTAGTGTTATCCTAATATTATTTCCAATTTAGCCCATCATAAAATTGAAAATAATTATCTGGTCTCTACGCACATATAAGCCCATACTTGAATTAGATGCTTATAGCCCAATATTTTATTAGATTACTTTAATTGGGTTTGATAAAATATGATAGCCCTTAACACACAATTATTAATGCGTAAGCCCACATGGTTAATTTAATAAACCCAACAATCTCCCACTTAGGCTTTGTGTGTAACTTTATAATTGTATGAAAACCTTATGTTGAGAATGCTAAAAAATATGATCTGAAAAATAATGTAAAAGATGTGATCTAATTTAGTCAGAAGAATAGGCTAGTCAGTCAGAAAAATAGGCTGTACAGATTTAGTTAAAAGGAAAGTCAGAATTCGCTATAATTAGCTATAATTGGTTAGAATTTTCCTAGTTTTATGTACAATTGTTCCTATAAGAAGTGCTGTAAAATCAGGAGGAAACTATCGATAGAAAATATAGTTTTTTTTCCAATTCTGTATGGTATTAGAGCAGAATTCTGGTTCTGTCTATAACTAAATTCTGTCAATATACCTAGAGCTAAATTTCAGTTTTGTCTATAGCTGAATTCTGTCTGTAGCTGAATTCTATCTTTCAAATCCTTATTATGTCAGAAATCACTTCTGATTCCCTAACCAATATACCTGCTTCGACCTCTACCATCAACAAGCCATCCTATTCTGAAAACCATACTGTCCAGATTACCACAATCAGGTTGAATGGTGACAATTTTTTATGCTGGTCTCAATCTGTATGCATGTATATACGGGGGCAAGGAAAGATGGGGTAATTAATAGGCGATGGAAAGGAGCTAGCTGTTGAAGATCCCTTGCATCCAGTATAGGATACTAAAAATTCCATGGTTATGACATGGCTCATGAATTCTATGGAAGAAGAAATTAGTTCCAATTATATGTGCTATCCAACAGCTAAAAAACTTTGGGAGAACATCAATCAGATGTACTCTGATTTAGGTAACCAACATCAATCAGATGTACTCTAATTTAGGTAACCAATCTCAACTCTTTGAACTAACCTTGAAACTTGGTAAAATTAGACAGGGAGATGATTCTGTTACCAAGTACTTCAATTAGTTTAAGTGGATATGGCAAGATTTGGACTTGCTCAATAACTATAAGTGGAAATCCACTAAAGATTGTAACCATTTCAAGAAAGTGGTGGAAAACAACTGTATCTACAAGTTCTTAGCTGTTTTTAGTATTGAATTTGATGAGGTAAGAGGGCGCATCCTTGGAAAACTGCCCTTACCACCAATTGGCAAGGTGTTTTTAGAAGTTAGAAGGGAGGAAAGCCGAAGGAGTGTTATGTTGGGAAAAAAAGGGTATCACGACCACTCTTGAAAGTTCAGCTTTGGCTGCTGAAAATACAAATCCGGGCAGAAAATTCAATCTTTACAAAAGCAAGAGGATCATCCCCGAGTTTGGTGTGACTATTGCCATAAACCCCGCCATACAAGGGAGACTTGCTGGCAGATCCATGGCAAACCTGTTAATTGGAAGAATAGTAGACGGAATGATAAATCTAGCTGTGTAATCTCTACTACAAATGAGGTAGAATTTGTCCCCTTTAATCCATTTAGTAAAGAGCAGATAGATCATCTTCATAAACTGCTAATGTCTAGTTCATCATCTAGCATTCCTAGTGTTTCTGTTGCACAATCAGGTAAAAGTCCTAGTGCCTTCTCCTGTTCTTTGAATTCAACCCCTTGGATCATAGATTCTGGTGCATTAGACCATATAACTAGCTTTGCTGATCTTTTTAGTACCTATATGCCTTGTTTTGGTCATGAAAAAAATTAGAATTGCTGATGGAAGTTTCTCACCAATTGCAGGAAAAGGTCTAATAAAACTTTCTGATCAAACAACCCTTAAATCTGTTCTTCATGTCCCTAAATTAACCTATAATCTTTTGTTAGTGAGTAAACTATCCAAAGATTTTAATTATTATGCTGTGTTCTTTAAATCTAATTATGTTTTCTAGGACCAAAACTCGAGGAGAATGATTGGCAGTGCTGAGATGATGGATGGTCTTTACTAGTTTAATGGTACTCTTTCCGGTAATAAAAAGGCTCAAGGATTTTGTGGTATCAGTTAAAAGTCTATTCGTGAAGAAATTCTACTTTGGCATCTTAGATTAGGCCATCCTAGTTTTCAATATTTAAAACACTTATTTCCTACTTTATTAAAAAATGTGGATTTTTCTTCATTTAAGTGTGAGAGTTGTGTTCTTTTCTAAAAGTCATCGGACTACTTGTAAATCTAAACCGTATCGTGCATCCACACCATTTCACCTCATTCATAATGATGTTTGGGGTCCTTCCAAGGTTACAATTGTATCTGGCAAAAAATGGTTCGTGACTTTCATTGATGATCACACACAATTATGTTGGTTGTATCTAATGCACAAAAAATCTGATGTGGGAAAATTGTTTTGAAATTTTTATAGTATGATTGAAAATCAGTTTCAGACAAAAATTGGTATTTTTTGTTCTGATAACGAAACAAAATATTTTAATAAATGTTTGGGGAGTTTTTTCAAAGAAAGGGGTATTTTGCATCAATCTACCTGTCGTGATACCCCTCAACAAAATGGTATTACGGAAAGGAAAAATAAGCATTTCCTTGAGGTAGCACGATCGATGATGTTTTCCATGCATGTTCCAAAATATTTGTGGGGGGATTCACTGTTGACAGCTTCTTATTTGATTAATAGGATGCCTACTCGAGTCTTGCAATATATGACACCTTTACCATATTTTAAAAATCTATTTCCTACCTCTAGAATACATGTTGATTTACCTATTAAGATTTTCTGGTAACTGTATTTGTTTATATCCCTAGTCAGTTTTGGTCTAAACTGGATCCTCGGACAGAAAAATGTGTGTTTGTTGGTTTTTCACTAAATCAAAAGGGGTGCAAGTTTTATAATCCAATCACCAAAAAATATGTCACGAGTATGGATGTAACTTTTTTAGAGACACAACCCTATTTTTCCAAAAATTCCCTTCAGGGGGAGAGACATACAGAGGAAGAAATTTTTTAGGAAGTTTCTACTGATCCTATGCCATGCTCAATTTTGAAAATTTCCCATCCTCCAATGAATTTGTAAGAATCATCTGCAAATATAGAAGAAACACTAAATCAAGAAAGTTGGCTTACTATGGATATCTCACAAATAGGGGGAAAAAATACCAAAACAAAACTCAGAGCTTCTTTTTTATACTAGGAAATGGACCCAAAAAAAGTGACAAAGACTCATCTATCATCCAAGCACCGGTTCAGTCAGAACTTTCGAGCAATGAAATTCTGGAAACACAAGGTAATCCCACTTCAGCTTTATCTCCTAGTGATCATTGTACACCTGATCTTTCTGATCTAAATGTTCCTATAGCTATTAGGAAAGGGACGATAACATGTACCCAACAATTTGATTGGCAAGCTGACAATGGAAGATATCTACAAACCAGCTTGAGGGGGAATGTTGAGAATGTCAAAAAATATGATCTGAAAAATAATGTAAAAGATGTGATCTGATTTAGTCAGAAAAATAGGCTAGTCAGTCAGAAAAATAGGCTATGCAGATTTAGTCAAAAGGAAAGTCAGAATTAGCTGTAATTAGTATGAATTTTTCTGGTTTTTTATGTACAATTGTTCCTATAAGAAGCGCTGTAAAATCAGGAGGAAATTATCGACAAAAATACAGTTGTTTTCCAATTCTGTACCTTATGAGTACTCAAAATTTTGCTATCATTACTGAATGTATCTCCAAACAATCTGGTCCATCAATTATATCAATGCAGGAGCAAAGCGGCTTTTGCTACATTTATCCTAAATAAACCCATCATTGATCATATACACTAATTAATATAATCGAATGACAAGAATCAAGCATGGATGTGTAGCATGAAAATTACATGTAATGTGATCAAATCATGTTTATTTCCAACTAGTCAACCTTATACTTTAATGAGATCGATTTATTTATATGTTTAACTTCAGAAATTTGAAACAACTGGAAAAAATTCAGTTTAACCTTGACCATAAACTTTAAACTTAACTTAACCATAGCCTATATCCAAAGATGAAAAGCACAAAACAAGATATAAACTCCCACTGAAACTATATATCCTGAAGATAAATAACACCCATATGAGCAATGTGCTCTTGATAGACCTCTTGATTTAATTATTTAATCCTCCATCGAGGTAGAAAAACGTATTCAATTAATCAAAATTCATTTGTTGATGTAATTTTAGAATTAATCAAACCCCTTAAGCAAACCTTTTAAATTCCAAGCCAAGACTAACTAACATGTCTATGTTAATCTTTAGCAAGTTTTCAACTTAAATTCAGATTATAACAACCTTTTGATTTAATTATAATTCCTAACAACATGTATCTAAGTGGCCAATTTAGAAACACATAATGAAGAGCAAGAAGAAGAGAATTAAACAATAAGAAATATTCATTAAAGTACAAAAACCATCAAACATCTGTTGTCAACCAACATTTCTCCCCCAACTAGTTTACATTCCTCTATCTAGTTGGAGATTTAGTTATTCATAATGTAAAAATAACAATTAAAATCAAAATTAGAAACCCAATTCAATAACATAGATAAAGATAGAGAAAATCCAATTTAATTTTTGATTTGATCTTGAAGTTCTTGAGTTTATCCCCTTTAATTGAGTTCTTGTTTTCTTGTCTTCATGTTTTCTTGGAGTTTCTATCCACCAAAAGTCCTCTAATAACGTATTTTGTTGTGTATTTATAGTGCTAGGTTTTCTAACCCTAATGGGGTTTTAACCACTAAAGGAAGTTTCCTAAATGAATTAGGCAAGTATGGCTGTACATGTGCCTTCTTTTGCAAGAAAATTTAGGGTATTTAGAGTCGTTAATTGAAAATTTACGAAACATATGATTTGTAGAACCTGATGTCTTCTTTGAGCAGGCTTTTAAATCACCTCAATTGGATTTTTGTACCAAAATTTATGGCAGAAACAAGGTGCACTACTTATAAATTCAAAACCTAACGGTTTGGGACCAGAATAGACCTGGTTGAGAAAGGGGCTCTCGAGAACTTTAGAAGAAAAGAACTAGACCTTAGTTGGGTGGACTAAACCTGGTCAATATAGTTGATCATCAATTTTTCCTCTTCTTTTCGCCCAATTTCACTCCGATTCAAACCCAATTGTACAAAAGCCATAAATTGACAACAAATAACAAAATAAATGCTCAAACCGCTCAAATGTGTGAAGATAAATAATTAAAATATACTAATTGCATATAGAAAAATACAATTATCAAAGACGTTGAAAAATAAAATTCAATTCAATTCACTAATAAATTTAAATCAATCAAATAATCATAATAAAAAAATTAAAAATACATGTTAAAAGATAAATTAAAAACTAATTACATGAAAATAGATAAATTGGTTAAGCTTTAGACATATAAGAATAAGATTTAAAAGAAAATAAAAGGAATTTACGTGATATTTACTTGTTGAAATTTGTCATAGAAATTTGAAAAATTAAGGGATTTGATAGTACGAATTGGGGTTAGAAATTAAAAATGGTTTGAAGTTGTTTTAGAGATTAGAGATTTGATTTTCTTGAATAAATTGAAAATAAGGATAAAGGACTACTCTTTTGATAAAAAAGAATTGCTCTATAAAGAACTATGGAAGGTAAAATGCCAGAATGAGGGAGGCGAAGTCTAGTAGTTAGGAGAGGTGATAGCTACCTCTAAAGACTCATTAGATGTTTTCTAAAATAGCCGTAACGAATTCTATATGAAATTTATTAACAAATGAAATAAACTTTTTTAATTGAATAAAACCAGGCTTAGATTACAAAAATAAATTAATATACATATACTAAAGCTAGACACCCTCTTAGATAATTGTGAAAAGACCAAGTTAGATTACCAACTTTAGAAGAATTGCAAGCTCAACCTCATGTGAGAAGGCAAACATATCTTATGAGTTTTTGGTAGCAAAATTAATGCAAGTCATGCACTTTAACTATCAAAATGTGTAGACACTTTAACTATCAAAACGTGTGTACACATCATAATAGCAAGTTGTTGTTCTTGATGAAATAATATAATTTTTAATATATAAAAATAGAAAAACGAACCATTCGAATCGTAGACTCCGATTTAATGGATCAGTTCAATAAGTCTTCACTAAATATATTGTAAAACGGGTTTTAGAATGTGACCGACCTATCTTCAATATAGTTTTTCGGGTTTATCGATTTAACTGGTTGGGTTTGAAAAACTTGATTATTATACATCATTAATTAAAAATTCAAAAGAAAAAAAAGAGAGATAGCAAACACCTTATAATGATGATTTTGATATTTTTTTAGTTTTTCTTTTTCCCATATGATGGATGATTGATATTAGGGGTGTGCATCAGTTCGGTTCAGTTTGATTTGAATCAAATCAAACCGATAGATTTTCGGTAGTCCAAAGTTGAAACCAAACTGAACCGAATTAATCCCTAAATCGAACCAAACCAAACTAAATTTATTTCGATTTTTTCGGTTCGGTTCGGTTTGGTCGGTTTTTGTTTTACATATATATATTTTTTAAAATTTTAAATAAATATTTATTAAATTTTATATACTCATATATTAAAAAATCATCACACACACACACATATATATATATATATATATATATATATAATAAACATATAAAAATGTATCAAAAAATAAACAAAATAAGTAAAATATATAAATATAAAAAAATAAATAATTTTGGTTTTTGGTTCGGTTCAGTTTTTCAAACATAAAAACCGAACCTAAAACTAAAAACCAAAATTTTTGAAAATAAAAACCGAACTGAACCATTTACCAAATAAACAGAACCAAATTTCATAAATCGATTCGGTTCGGTTTGGTTTTTCATTCCTGTTTGGTTTTTGCACACTGAAATGCCAAGAGGGGGGTGAATTGGTGCGGAATTAGAAACTAAAAATGATACAAGAATGGATTAGGGAAGAAAAGAAGAACACAAAAGATTTATAGTGGTTCGGACCCAACTTGTCCTACATTCACTCTCCCAAATACACAATTTGGGGTTCCACTATCCACCAAGGATAACAAGGAGATTTACAAGGCTATCTC
>CANYLF010551102.1:0-10264 GCA_948193215.1 Bocquillonia castaneifolia | reverse complement strand
AGGAAGAAAAACGTATTTGACTCAATCAACTATGCTAATTCATCGATGTACACTGATTAAACAATCAAATCCATGAAGCAAATCTTTAAATCAAGTTAGGTTAATTGTTGTGTCCGTATTAACATCTAAACAAGCTCAATTTTCAATTCCGGGTTACAATAATCCATCGATTCAATCATAGACCCTAACAAACATAGATCTAGGTGACCAATCAAGATATATGTTAATCAAGTACTTGAAAATTGAATTGAATGAAGAAACAATGAAAAATTATATTAAAATAGAAATTCAAACATCGTTAATCAAATTACTCCCCTACTAGATTACATCCATCCCTATAGTAGGGGATTTAGTTCATAATCATAATAAAAACCCAATAACAATCCATAACAACCAATAACAAAACTAAAATAAACATAATAGATACAAAGGAAGAAGAACTTAGTCTTGGGAAGAACAAACAAAGCTTGAATCTTCGCAAATCTGTTGCAAATCCACCTTTGATCTTGAGAAAATAGTGTTTCTAAGAGTTTTCTCTCCAAAATAACTTAAAACAAATGCGGCGTAACCCCCAAAATAAGTCTAGGAGAGTTATATATATAGTGCATCTCAAAAATACCTAAAAATATAAAATTTCCTGTGTAAACATAAAGCTGGCTGGCTGGGCATCGCTGTTGGCCAGCCGCAGATTTTGGGTGGTTTCTGATGGCTTCCAGCCAGCCCCAAAAATCTAGTTCATTTTCTCTAAAATTTCACCGGAATTGGCTAGGTGCCAACCATGAGAAAATTCTGACTTTTCATGACCGTTTCAATTCTGAATTTGCTCCAATACGACTCCATATTCTCCTAACACTGAAAAACAATAAAATATGAACAAATAAGTGTGAAATCTACTCAAGTGGCGAAGAAATTGGACTTAAAACTAACGAATAAACAAGAATAACAACCAGTTATCACCATGCACCCCATACATCCTCACCAGCTAAATCATCATGTCCATTCTTCTTTAAAAGGTGTATAGATCTAGCACACTGGTTAGTTGTGTACCGATTCCAGACCTGTCTGATCGTCTCCTCGGTCTCTACCTCCCATCTAATATGTTTCTAAATAAGTAACCACAAATTTAAATTAATTAGCTTGTAATCAATAATTATAAGTAATTAAGTAATCAGGTACACTATACGTTAAATTCTAGGAAATAGTAATCATTTTGGTGATGATTTTAGAGACATCACTGCTTGGTAGCAACCATTTCTTGCAAAACAAAAATATAAAACTAATAAGTTTGAAATACAACTCAAAATTAAATTTAAAATGAAAGAAAAATAAAATAAAATATATTTCACTTACCCTTTAGCATCAATGTACAAAAAGGTTGATGGGATCAATCAGGATACTATCTCTCGGACTGCTAAGGAGTCTAAGAAGTAGTAGCAACAATATTAGGATGAGGAGGAGGAGGTGGAGCTGATGTCTCTACTAACTTATTAGGAGGAACTATAATTTAAGCTGCGGACGTGCTCTGATGAATACTAGAAGTTCCTTAACTAGTCTGAGCTATGCGAAGACTCACTGGAAAAGGTATTATCTACGACGGATCAAATGATTGCACTGGTGGAGTAGATAGTGGTGATGGGAAGAAAGAACATGTAGATGATGAAGTGCCTCTGCCTCTGCCTCTGGTAGATCCTCTACTAGTCCCTGGTTATCTACCATCGGCGCCTCTGCCTTTCATCTGCATTTAAAGAGATAGAGTTACCTAATAGATAAATACAAAATACAACACAAATTAATATTGTTGAGTCTGAGAAAAATTAAAGAAAGGTCAAAAACTCCATGAAATTGAAGCAGTAATTGTCCTTAATACTCTTCTTAACAATTTTTTTAAAATGTTTTGTGGCAAGATGATATTGCATGCAGCTTAAAGTAAGATAATTTTATTTTTACTTATTTTTTGTTGATATATTTGATATGTTGTTTTTACTTAACCAAGTTTTTGGGTTTGATATCTTATTCCCTTAACCAAGTTTTTTATTCTGGTATCTTAAGAACTACATATATAAGACTTTGTAGGAAGAGTTTACTGCTTTTTTGTTGTTAACACATCTAAACTTAGATTAATTTTACGTTTTACGAGAAAGTCTACTAAAAAATTTGGTAGAGTTTCATCTACAAAATGAACATCTCCCTACCAAGTGGAGTCTATCCTGCAAAATAAAATCACACTTCTAATATATACAACATCCAACACACTGAGTCTTCCAATACTACCTAGATTCCAATAAAATAGTTCCACAATTCAAGTGAAATTTTTAACACCATTGAACTACTAACACAATTAATTAATTTGCATTGCTACTTTCTTTTAACTCCCCTAAATAAATATGTGAAATTTATAAAATTAACTATAACTAATTAATTAACACAATTCAAAACAATTCTAATAAGTAAGTGAAATTTCTAAAATTAACAGTAACTAATTAATTAACACAATGATCAAAACAATTCTAATAAATAAGTGAAATTTCTAAAATTAACAATAACTAATAAATAATATCATTCTTTTCAAAATATTCTTTTTTTTTCAAAAACAGTATTATTAATGCTATTTTTATATAAAAAAGTTAAGACCAAATTATTATAATTATTATTATTATTAATTCTATTAAATAAATAAGATTATCATTATTATATATATAAATAATATTAAAAATTCTAAATAAATAACTATAAATTTTAAAAACAAAATATTATTATTATCATTACTTTTATTAACTAAAATTAGTATATTATCATTATTATTATTATTAGTTAAAAATATTAACAATGCTAAATAAATAGCCATAAAATTTTTAACAAACTAAATAAATAAAGAACCTAATTTCACAATATAAATAAAAATTCTAAAAAATTAAACTACGAAATTTACTAACTAATATCAAATAAATATACATAAATTCTATACATCAAATAAAACTAAAAAAAATTAAACTCTATACATTTAGTAAAACTAACCTAATTTATATAAATTATAAACTAGACATTAAACAAAAACAATTACTAACTAATCTATATAAATATATATAATAATTAATTTATTATAAAAAATTTACCAAAACTTACCTTTTATGGTGGTTGACGGCTAGAGAGGAGGGGTTTGTCACGTTGGCGCCACTGCTGTAGGAGGACAAGGAACGACGGTGGAGGCTTCATTAGACGACGTGAAGGTGTGAATGACATGAAGGCTGAACGATGGCAAAGGCTTGTTGCTGCTGCTGGCAGTGGTCGGTGCTAAATGGCAGCGAAGGTTTTCAAAGGAGAAGGGGAGAAGGTTTTAGGTTTTTGGGAAAAAATTTGAAATGAGGGGGAAGGAAAGAGAGAAACCTTTCCTACTCAAGTCGTTAAACATATTGACAAACAATTTGTTGCTAAATTTATCACCAATAACTTAGTGATGGATTTAACAATGGATGTAGTCCTCAATTAATGAAATGGTGTGTTTCAACTTCGCGACGAAAATCTGTCACTATTCAGTCGCTAAATTGTTAAAAAAATGCGCGACACAATTCCCTCCAAATTTAGAGATGGATACATTTAATCCGTTTTTAAATAGTGATGGATTACGGACAGCTTATTCATCACTATTTTTGGCGCCAAACTTAGTGATGAAAATAGAGATAGGAAAGTATCTGTCGCCAATATCTGTCACTAATCAGCCGTATATCTGTCACCATTGTAAAGCTCAACATTGGGCTTCAACTCTACAAAAATCAACCTCAGATCAGTCTCCAATCCGTCTCTAAAATCCATCTCTAAATAAAAAAATTAATGTTAATATTTTAATATTACAGGATACTTATTTATCACAAAAAACCGCAAACAAAAATAATAAGATCACATAATACTTTTTATATCTTCTCCATAAATATATAGCTAATAAGGAATAACTATTCTAATTAATTAGAAATATTTAAAAAAGACTTATAAGGTACTCATCATTCTAAATAAAAGAAAGTGAATTATTTAGAACATGTAGAAAGAAATGGTGGCAAAAATCTCGCATGAAATGGTGTTTGCTAGGTGACAAGAACACCAAGTTTTAACATTCCATGGCAAACATCCATTATAAAAAGAACTACATAGGGTCGGTTACTCATGCAGGTGCTACATATTCTGAACTTAATGCTATCAAGGATGTTTTTTTGACTATTTTCATAATTTATTTATGGTTGTTCCATCCCCTCCTTTTCACCTTGATGGCTTCCTTTTCAAGTCATTAGACCTACTAGGGCCAACAACCTCATTTCTCCATTTGGTGAGGAGGAGATTCATAATGCACTGTTGGCTATGTGATGAGCTCATGGCCCCGGGGCAGGGCAGATTCAATTTCTTCTTTTATAGGCATGCTTGTGATATTCTAAAGGTCGATATTGTTTCTCTTTTTTTAAAGGTCTCTATCTTTCAAATTCAATTCCAAAAGACCTCAATCAGTCTTCCATGGTATTAGTTCCTAAAATCTCTAATGCTAGTAATCTTAATATCAACCAATTAGTGTGGTCAATGGGATGTGCAAATTAATTTTTAATGTTTTGGCAAGACATCTAACACAGGTGATGCCTTCTATTATATTAGAGTCTCAACATGCTTTTATCAAAGGGCGTATGATTCATGACTGTGTATGGCTTCTGAGCTAGTCCATTTGATCTCTCAAAGGAAAGATAGCTTTCTAGTTCTTAAGTTAAATTTCCTAAAAGCTTTTGATAATATCTCATAGACCTTTCTTATTAAAATGATGGATAGGTAGGATGGCTCTCCTAATTAAATAATCAAATTAGATACTCAATATGCTTTTTACTTCCAATGTTTCCACTTTGGTAAATTGGTTCCGGCTTCTCCTCTTTTAATGCGTGGAGGTGTTAAACAAGGTAACCCCCTATCATTATTTCTCTTTGTCATTGCAATGGAGAGGCTGCGTAGTATTCTTGTTAGAGTTGAATCTCAAGGTCTTTGAAGGGCTATTCGGGTTGATGATTTTCAATCTTTCAATTTGCAGCACCATATCATTCATTCCTTATAATATGGATATGTTGGCCAACCTTGTTCGCATTTTGAGATGTTTGGAAGTGGTTTCAAGGCTTAAGTTCAATTACTTTAAGAGTGGTATTTCGGGTATTAATGTGGGAAACTCTCAGTTGCACGTTTCCTTGGATTTGTTAAGTTGTAGTGAGGCCAAACTTCCCCTTAAGTACTTAGGGTTGCCATTAGCTCGGAAGTCCCATTCTTCCAACCTTTGGGACCCTTTAATTCTAAAAATGAGGAATAGGTTACCAGCATGGGACGGGCACTTCTTTCTCCTATGGGTAGACTTATTTTTATAAGGTCTATAAGTCAAAGCTTCCCTATCTAGTTCATGTCTATGCATGCATTGCCTAAACTAGTTCAAAAGAAGATGGAAAGTATGATGATTCAGTTATGGAAAAGGCATGTAAAGGCTAGGGGGTTGTGTAAAATATCATGGTCTTCTATTTGTACTCCTAGAGTTGGCAGTGAACTTGGCCTTTTCTCCCTTCAGATTTCCAATCCCTGCCTATTGGATTTAGAAGCTTAAGGATCATGAGTTAAGCTCAGTGTTAACACCTAAGTTTTAGATGCAGGTATACAGATGCGGCTCGGAGAGCCCAATAATGAGCATTCATGTTTAACGATATGATTTGAGTGGTCTTAGTACCTAATTTATCTCAAAAATGATTTTTGAAATGTTTTGAAACTCGAAAAATGTGTTTTTAGTCAAAAAGACCTGTTTTAAACTTTAATTGTGCATATCCTAGATGGTTTTCATCATAACTTTCTACATGGTTGTCGGAGCGACCCAAAATATATTTTGGGATGTTCTGAACATTTTTGTTTCAAATACACTTTTCCTAATTCGGTCATTTTGGGCCTCAAAATCGCACAAACATTTCAGAACTCGAGTTTGCCTGCCACCTATCTTGCACTGGCCCTGGGAATGCTCAAACACCAGTGGGAGTGGCGTTTTGGGTGGTACAGTGGTGTTGGAAAACACCTAAACGCCACTACAACTACAGAATTCAATGAAACGATTTACAATTTGATTTCCATGCTTTTTTTACCAATCCTATCCGTATTTTAATGTTCAAATGCACAAATAACACCTGGAAACATTAGATTTGACCCAACATCAAAACCCATTCAAATTAAGGATTTTTATCATTCTTTTCAAATTCAAAAGCAAAACCTATCATCTACAGTTAACAACTATCATTTACAGCTCACTCAAATTAACTTTGACTCTCCCTGCAACCCATAAACATGGTTGGATTCGATTGATTAATCCCCAAGCAAAGGATAACCATTAATTCAAATTTTGAATGTGAGATGAGAGCTTAATGGGCTATGAGCTATCTTCTCATAACTTTTTCCTATAAAAGGCACGTCCTTTCACTGACCTAAGTGGCAGACTTTTTGATTCACAAAGAACCTTTGCTAAAATTGCTACAAACTTGGATTTACAAAAATAATTGATTGGCTGCTGCATTTCTTAGAAAAAAGGAAACTCTTTTACAGTGCGTGATCAATTCAAGGGAAGCTTAAGAATACTACTCAAAGATTATAAGGGTTCTCAAGCCATCTGCCATCAATCCAGGGAAGCTTCTGATCTTTTTCTTTTATTTTAAGCATCAAAAACATGTTAGTTATTGCAATTAAGTGTTTTTTGCCATTAAACCATGAAAATTGAATTGTTCTTGAAAACATGTATTTTTTTCTTGAAAGCATGAATGTTGTTTGTAAACATGTTTCTACTGTAAATTATTATTCTCAATTCATATCTTGTGTTCTTAATATGATTTTTGCCATTAAAATGTATGTATGATCTTGTTCTTGAGTTTTGTCATCTTAAATGCTTAGTTCATGTTCAAAGTTTGCATTTTTATTGTTCAGAGCAAGATTATATGTTGCATAGCATACTGCCTATTCATTTTCCATGTCATTTTAGGTTAATCGAGCCTAAACCATGCATTTTTACCTTCTGGTTCGTGCATTTTTTGCATTTTCTTTGAGTTTTCTGGGTTGGACTAGCGGTTAATGGTGCAACACCTGTCCTAGTGGCAGTTGAGGTGTGCACTGCTAGTGCAACAGGCATTTGTACGTGCAACACTAGTCCCACTAGCATTCTGGTCTCTAGACTGCCGTTCTGGGCAGTTTTTTAGCTTAAAAATGCATTTTTGCGTGGATTTTAGCGATGAAGGTTAGCCTAAACCCTCTTGTGACCTAGAAACATGTTTAAAATGCATAAAATGGTGTGTAAATGCTTATTTGGTAATAAAATAGGTAAAAATGGCTAGAAACTAGGTTTTATTGCTTGTTTGATTATTTATGACTATTCTTGCATGTAAATGACTTTTAATTTGATTTGGTAAGATCTGTAAAATCAATTTTGTTTGTTAATTAATAGAAACTCACAAAGCATGCCTGTATGTAAAAATTAGGTTAATTTGGTTTTATTATAATTGTTATTAAAGGAAACGAAAGTAGAAATAATTCTTAAAGCGGCCGTAAAGAATCACAATTTAAGGAATGCGGTAGTCCAATCCCGAAATCTCTAAGGTTAAGGCGACTTTGCATTTCTTAAAGGAATCGAGACGCACACCAATTAAGATGTTCCTGATGTCGGTTCGAGTGGAGACTCCCACATTAAATACTACCGCATAAATTCGCAGTGTTGCAGTCATCAATCACGCTGGGACTCTAAGGAAACCCATCCTTGTCTACACTCACTTTGAGGCAAGATTGTTAAAGTTGCTTCGGGTTTAAACAATTTGGGGGACATGAACTCTACTTGCAATACCAAGCTTTCTCCATTATCGGAGGTATTGTAAAAATTTGTTGCAATGATGCTCTTATTTGGAATTTATTCTAACAAAATTTCTCCATGCAGCTCAATGACGAGAGCTCTACTTCTTTTTGGTTTGACAGCTTCCTCCTTTGTGGCCCTTTACATCTTGCTTTTCCTCAATTGTTCAGTTTGCACAAAGACAAAGGATCCATGGTTCACTTCTTGAGCACAAAGGCCTAGAATTTTCGATGGAGAAGCAGCGGGCTCTAAAAGTACTACTATCACAATAGCAATCCTAGTAATTCTAGGATCGATCCTCAAGGACAAGCTCATTTTGATTATTATTCTTACCTTTAATGCAAAGAACCAAATAAATAAAATAATGAAATGAAAATAAAAGTAAATTAAATCAAGCAAAAGTAAAATATTAAAGCAAACAACACTAATTAAGGACACTAGGGTATCAAAATTTCACCTAAAAGGGAATTAATATGCAAAACTCAAGATTAATCTATGTACAAGTTATGGCAATTGGGACTAAAATATTTATGGTTTTCTCTCGAACCACCTAAATGTATTTAATTAAATGGCAATTCATCTCGCAAACTATCCCTTTAATTAAACCCATTAAGTAATAATTTAAGCCATCATACACAATCAAGAAATTCTCATATCCCATTCATGTATGTTTATTTCTCTAGTTCAAGGATTATGTTTCACCTCTCGGTCCATCATATAAAACCCTAAAATAAAATAAATATGGTGATCAAGCATAGAAATCACAATAATTGTGAGAAAAATAAAAATTTCACTTTAAACTAAATCAAAACAATAAATTCACATGCTAATTCCCCAAGCTAGGCAACATTCCTAACCCTAACTAGCTTGGGTAAAAGAATTAAGAAAAACTTTTGATCCCTTCTCCTTGTCCTTCCTCATGTCTTCTCCCAAGGCTTGCATATTGTTGTTTTTCGAATGAACGAATGAATGATAATAATAACAACAACAACAACACTGCTGGATATATATATACACACCCACACACATACACATACACACCAAAAACCTTCTCCAAACCAAACACTTAATGTAACACCACAAGAAATTAAACAATTTTAAGAAAACAGGACATTTTATTGGTCACGGAGGCGACCTACATGATCACGGGCACGATCTAACAAACCGAGAAACCTAACTTTCTGAACCTGATTTCGCAGGCATGATTTTTGAAATCGAGAAAATGGACATTCTGGTCTTGAAATCACGGGGGCGATTTCTACAGTTGCGGGCGCGACTTAGAGATCACAAAAAATATGAATTTTAAGGCTAAAACATGTCCAAAACTGTCAGGAATCCATATGCCATTCACACCAAACTTTCATAAAATAACATTTACGATGTTAATACATATAAATAAATTAAAATGTATCATTATACAAACATCAATCATTTACACAATTATCAATTCAAACCCATATACATACATAGGAAACATGCAAATCCAATGCACTAAATACTCTAATGATCCACTGGCCAACCTGAACTTCCATTGCAATGCACATGAACTTCTGATTATTATCAAGCTCTTTCCATAACCTAAAAAAATATTTGCCAATGGGTGAGCTGGCGACTCACTAAATAAATAACTGCTAATACTAACCTCAAAATACATATACCTTTATATATATATATATATATATATATATATATATATATATATTAAGATCCACAAACTTAATTATGTAGTATTATATAAAATCACAATTAATAACTTCACAATAAACCATCCATCACAAAACTTCACAATCATTCTTACAAAGTTACCAAATTCATCAACACAATCTCAAGAGGTTACCACCTCATCAAATCAATTAGCACTTTCATCACATCTTCAAACTCAACTCACAATTCATAATAAACAATTCACACATCACAAGTCACAAATCTCAATTCTCAATTCACAATTTACAATCAACCTTGATAATTAGATAAACTATCTAAATGAATGGTTCAAAGAATAGTAACCCGATCACATCTTTTTCATAATCACATCTTTTTCATTATCACATTTTTTTAATTATCATAATTCACATCTTTTTCATTTTCAAATCTTTCTCATTGGTGCACCATTCTCAAATCAATTTCCCCTTTTCACTTTTCTAGGGGTTTAATCATAATTCATCATTTCAATCTCAACACTTGGGTTACCAATCATAACCAAACACTTAGACAATCAAGCTCATTACCAAACCAAACACAAACAATCAATCCACCACCATTTCATCACAAACAACCAATCAACAAACATTTCATCACAAGCTATCAATCAACAACCATTTCATCATCAACAATCAATTAACAACCATTCCATCCCAACAAACAATCAATCAACAATCATCTCATCTTAAA
>CANYLF010551059.1:0-21827 GCA_948193215.1 Bocquillonia castaneifolia | reverse complement strand
CGGAATAAATATTATTATAGCTGTTAATTACATTCTTATTGATTTATGATCCGATGCACGGACAATGCAATCGATATTTGATTCATTTCAGTGAATATTACTTTCAAATATTATTATAAATGTCAATTACATTCTTATTGAATTGTTGCAAGGAAGATGCAAATAAACATTAATTTCATATAGTTTTAAACTTTACTTATTTTCAATTTTAAATTAAAGAATTATTTATTTATTTTACATCTTTCAATTGTAAGGATATATGATGCAATCGAAAGACAAATTCAATGTGATTTGCGATTATTAAGGTTCAACTATACTCTCTAACCTATTTCTAAATCTATCGAAAATTCTACCAAAAATTTGACAGAGTTTCCCCTATAAATACGCGTGTCTCCCCAATAAATGGGGCCATTCCTGCATTTAAACAACACTTCTACATACACAACACATTGCTGGGCCTACCACAAAATACCCAGACTTTAAAATTATAAATATCACAAACCTAATCTACCAACACATGCATACTTTCAGAAACCTAATCTAGCAGCACATGCATATATACATATAATAGACTAAATTACCAAACTTATCAACTAGAACATGCAAACATAATTTCTAAATTCACAACCTTAATCATGAAACAACATGCATATATATAAACAATTTGTAATAATATATGTAATTTGAAACATGCAATTCTATAAACATCAACAATTAACTTAATTAAAACTACTCAATTTTTTAAAATACCACATGAACACTATATACAAGTACAATTTGAATCAAAAATCAACTAAAAATTTAAATAACTTACTTGATCCTCGAGGCAAGTATATCGAAATACTCCAAAACTTGATACTTTATTTTCTCATTCATGGCAGCTTTCCACCTTGTGTTAGCTAAGACTTCCCACATATTGTTAGGAATAGATACAGCAGATAATGGATTCATAAAAGATTTATTTGATTCAGACAAGTTTTGGTTAAACATAAACTGGCTCATAGGATATTTAACTTTATTGGATATTTTTGGTTCATAAGTTTGTCTACGAATACCTCTAGTAATACGTTCTGGCAATTGTTTCTTTGGTAGTTTTGACAAGTATGGTATTTCAGAAAGAGAGTTCGATGAACCAACTCCTTCATCCAATGGATTAACTTCTTCAGCAATCGGACTTGGACCAGATTCTTCAATTAATGGACTAGTACCTTCAACAAATGGACTTATACTTTTTTGTTCATAGGCTTCTTTACCAAGATCGAGTTCAATATGAGTATAGTTAAGAGTCTAAATTTCCTTCTTATTCTCCCCCTAAAGTTTAGACTTAGGGGAAAAATACATCAAATTCTCATGAAAAGTCACACCCCTTGTGACAAACATTCGTTCAGTAAGAGGATAATAACACTTGTACCACTTTTGGTACATAGCATATCCAACAAACACACATTTCATTGCTCATGGGGCTAACTTGTGACGTTAGTGCTTATGTAAGTGGACAAAGACAACACATCCAAAGACATGAGGTTGTAAATTTGGGACAGAAGGGGCACTTACACTTTTGTTAAGAGCTTGAAGTGGAGTTTGAAAATCAATGGAATGAGAGGGAATTCTATTGATCAAATGTACTACAGAGGTAAGAGCTTCACCCCAATAGGATGATGGCATATGGGCTTCAAATAATGAAGCACACACCATTTCCAAAAGATGATGATTTTTTTCTCTCAGCAACTCCATTTTGTTAAGGTGTATCTGGACAAGTTGTTTGATGAATAATTCCTTGTTCCTCCAAAAAATAACTAAGTTCAAAACTATTGTATTCCTCTTCATTATCACTACGAAGAACCTGAATCTGTGCACTATATTGAGTTTTAGCCATTTTATAAAATCTTTTAGAACAAGAGATTGACTTATCCCTTAGACTTCATAATCCACAACCAAGTCATCCTAGTGCAATCATCAATAAAAGTAACAAACCAACGAGATCCTCCTAGAGTGGAAACTTTTGAAGGACCCCATAAATCATAATGAATAGTCATAAAAGGAGTGGGACTTTTAATCATAATTAATGGATAAGAGACTCGATGACTCTTAGCAAGTTTATAAACTTCACAATAAAAACAAGAAACATTAATGTTTTTAAATAAACTAGGGAACAATTTTTTAATGTACTTAAAAGATGCATGTCCTAATAGCCGATGCCACAATAAAATTTCAAACCTTTTCTTCTCCCCTTCAGGACGGTCTACTACCAAAACATGATGTAACTTGTCTCAGTTTTCTATCCTCAAGTCCAAATAATATAGCTTCCCTTTCCTGGTACCACAACCAATCGTCCTCTTTGTTTGGATATCCTTAAACACATAATGGTCAAGCCAAAAAATAACAACACAAGATAACGCTTTAGTAATTTGAGCAACTGATAAAAGTTTATAATCTAAGGATGGGACAATTAAAATAGAGTCAAGAAGGACAGTATTAGTAAGGGTTAAAGAGCTGTTTCCAATGATTAGAGCTTTATCACCATTGGCAGTAAAAATAAATTTTTTTTGAGGATGGATTAATACCATTAACTTGTCTAGAATCAAATGTAACATGATCAGTAGCACTAGAATTAATTATCCACGCACTATTAGAAACAGGTGTAGAAATCTTACCGTAATCATTTATGGCTGCTACTAGAGTTGAGACTGTGCCAATGGAATCATCATCTACACCTTCTTCAACAACAATGGCAATAGGCTTCCATTTGGAATCCTTCTTTCGTGGTACCCGATTATTATCACACCAATATGGATATCCCATAAGCTTAAAACAATTATCTTTGAGATGTCCATCTTGATTGCAATTAGTACAATGCTTTTCAACATCGTTAGTGGCCTTTGGTCTGTTTTGACACACCATTGATGTTGCTTCAGAGATCTCCTTATCCTTCTTTAACGCCATCTAGCATGCCGACTCTCTTTGGATTTGTGCATAACATTCTTCCAAATCTAGGACTGGTTATTTGAGCAAGATCTCTCCACGATCCTGTTCAAACATTCCATCTAAACCAGTGAGAAAAATATGCACCCTCAATCGTTCAACCGACTTATGGTATGCAACAACATCATCAGGATCTTTTATAAGAACTTTATCCCGATGATCTAACTCCTGAAAAACTTCAGTTAATTCCCCATAATATTTTGTAAGAGACTTCCCACCTTGTTTGGTGGAGAAAGCCTTTTAATTGAGGGTAAAAACCTGCAACTCATCACCTCCATCATAGAATGCCTTTGACAAAGCACTCCAAATTTCACGAGATGTCGATACATGCAGGTACAGCTTATAATTTCTGGATTCATGGACATCAACAACCAACTTTTTACATTTTGACTATTGGCGTGCCACCTCTCATATCCATCTTTAGATTTAAGAGGAAGCTTTGTTCTGCCCACATTAAAGGAAAGTTTGTCCCTTTTAGTGATATGCATCTCCATTAATTGAGACCACACATCATAATTTGATTCATTAAGGGTGATTTCTACATTTAAAACACCTTCAGATTGAACAACAATATGAACTGATTTTGAACTAGATGATTCATCACCTTTTGCCTTCATATTTTTTTCAAGAATAAGAAAAGAATGTAATTAAGGGTTATTGAAACCAAAGAAGCTAGGCTCTGATACCAACTTGAAAGAAATTAGAGCAAAGCCTTCTTTGATTCTATTCACTGATAATCATAATGAACAATTCTATACAAATATATAGACATACTAGCCTACCGTTATGGACATTTACAGTAATTAAGAAATCAAATATTACAATCTAGGAAGCTACCAATTATATACAATCTTGAGAATTAAGGAAGAAATCCCTAAAATTATGGAGAGAAAATAGGAAACAAATCTCAATATATATGTATACAAATATTGCATATATTCACTTCTGCCTAAGTTGCGATTCTCGATGACCTGATTTGTTATATAGAGTTTAAATTATGCATACACTCCATCTAGAGAATCACATTCATTGACCCAAAATAGATACAGTGATAGACTTTTAATGGCTGCATCCAAAGTTCCTTTAGGATAAACCATCAGTTGCCCCGTTGAATTCAATAAATATCAATCATTAATATTATTTTTATATGTATATATATATACCAATTGATAATTAAAATTAAGCCAAAGAAGTTATATATATATACACACACACGCACACACATACCATGTATAGCCACATATAGTAAATTTTTGAGAACATAATTTCATTTGGTTTATGCTTGAGAAGTTGGCAAGCTGCCAAGTGACGCTACCATTTTGAGGTTCTTTTACAAAGGATAACTCCTCTCCTCGGCATCTAGAATTAATAATATGAGCCTTTACTCCAAATGTGCAGCAATCATCCACAAGAAATCCATTGTAAGGATCATTAAAAAGTGTTAGAGGGAGAAGCTGATGAACACCTTTTTCAAGTCTTTGAAGCATGGTAGCGGTTTACTTTCTTATATGAAGGAAGGAAGAAACATACATAAATTTATAAAATCGTTAGACATTATTAATTATATCAGTGCAAGACTTTGTCACTGAGCCAAGATACTATTTATCTTAATTATATCTTAATTTATGAATATCTAGTAAAAATTTGAAAATTAAAAATTTTTATCAAGTTGAAATTTGGTAAACTACTAATTATCTAATGCCCTAAGGGCACTCGTTATAAAAACTCTTTTCAAATATAGAATTAAAATAGATTTGAGTTATCGTGAATTTTATAAAGGGATAATGTTCAAATATAGCCTGAACTTTGCGTGTTATTTCGAATATAGTCGAATTTTTAAAGTGTCTCAGTTTAGACCTCGTACTTTGCATTTAGTATCAAATATAATCAAATGTGTGTTTTATCTGAAATAACATGCTTACCTGTCATTCTTTCTCCTATTTGGCAAGACATATCATATTGATTTGAAACCAAATATATATGAACTTTCATATTTGTTTCAAATATAGCCCAAACTTTCAATTTTGTTTCAAATGTAGCCAGTTTTATTTGACTTGTCTTACCAACTAGGAGAGATAATAAGAGGTAAGGATGACATGTCAGATGAAACATGCGTCTATCTAATTTGACATAAAAGGTGAAATACAAGGTCCAAACTGAGACACTTTAAAGGTCAGGCTATATTTAAAAGGGAAAATAGATTTATCTATCCTCAACTTTGCACCAAATTGCAAATCTATCCTAATTTTGAATTTGTTTTAGTTTAGACCTCCAACCTTTTGACATGTTTCAATTCTATCTGTTAGTAATAGTGCCCTAGGCCTATTGTATGGACATGGTAACGATTGGATTTATTATTATCATAATTTGCATGTTTATTATATAATAATGTCCTTGAATAATATTATTAATTATTCTAAATTTCCCTAATCGATTATTGTTATGGGAATAACAATAAATTAAGATTAGTATGAAGTTTGATTAATATTCATGAGATGAATATGAGTATTAGATACAAATCAAATTCATATGTATTTGTTGAGAACAAATATTGGACTGACCCACTTTGACATTACTACATGGATCAAAGTCATAAAGTTAATCTCTAATAGTTGTGTCATTAAATCCTTAGACCCGAAATTACTATGGTTCTCAACATAAGGATTATTATGTTTTGACATAATCAAACATTGTCCTTAACCGGATGATTATAAAGATTATGATTGAGCATAATAAGAATCATGTAGTGAGATATAAGTAATTAAGATGGAATTTGTCCCTATTAATATAAGAGAGATATCTCTAGGCCCCTCGACAATTGAAACTGAGAAATGCATGGTTGTGCTCAAATGAATTGATAGAGATCTGTTGGCCTTAATGGCATCAATCCATCGTATTTTGAGTTTAACAACCTTTTATCTTTGTCTAACAAAGTTCCCAAGTGTGTAGGTTGCCTTTCATGAAGTATAAGTCTAGTTTTAGATTATTCCTGTAAATCACGCCCGAGATTAAGATATTGCGTCCGTGACATTATATCGCACCCGCGATATTAAGATCACCCCCTTGACCAATGAGATATCTCGCCCACGAAATACAAATCGCGCCCATGACTTCTGGTTAAAACTTTGAAGGTTATGTTTGCTTGGATCGCGCCCACTACTGTTCAAATCGCACCCTCGATTTGATGAAATAGAAAGTCTATTTTTTGAAGGATTCTCTGGTCACAGAGGTCACGCCCACGACATGTTAAATCGCACCCGCGATTTAATCAAATAGAAAGCCATTCTCAAAGGCATTCTCTGCATGGTCATATCGCACCCGCAATTGAAGATGTCGCCGCTGCGACATTTAAGGAAGATCCTAAAAAACAAGCCATTGGGAAGATCGTGCTCGTGATAGGTGAAACCGCGCCCGCGATCTGACAGATTTCAATGCATTTAATGCAAAAGTAACTAGACGTTAGAGATAGCTTTATAGTTATTTCTAATAGCTAGTTTTAGGTATTTTGGCTATAAATACCCTTCATAAATATTCTTCAAAAATGAACATTAATTCTTTGATAGCCAAACTCTTGAAAATTTATTTCTCATCTTTGTAATTAATTGTTGTTTGGTTTTAGGTAGCTAGAACTCTAGAGCATTTATTGCTTGGGTTGAGTGAATTAGTTATCCATTGTACTAGTGTCATTGTGAGTTGGGGAAACACTAGGGTTGGTTTGGTGAGTTAGCCATTTGTAAAACTCATTGTAAAGGTTTGGGACAGCCTTGAAATCCCTTGTGTAACCATTGTGGTTTAGTGAAACCCTAAAGAGGTCTTTGGGAGAGTGGATGTAGGACAAGTTGGGTCCGAACCACTATAAAATCTTTTTATGTTCATTCTACTTCATCTCTATTCTTTCTTAAACTTTTAATTTCGCAGCAATTCACCCCCTATTGGTATTTCAAGATCAATGTCATTTGTTTAGTCAGTCTAATTGGGTTTCGAGAAATTAAAGTTTGAATGATGTAATGTTGACTTATTCCATGCCTTATATTGAATCAAGATATCGTGAGACAAAAGGATTGTGTCATCTGCTATATTAAGGTTGTCTCGGATCATGAGCTTTTCATTTAACTTGGGTAGTCATAATATCTTGTTAGAGACCACTTATGACTTGTGGGCTCAAAATGTGATTTGGGCCTACTACCAACATTAATTGAACCTATAGGGCCACGCACTAAGAACGAACTAGAATGGTTATGGTTATTATTGTCTAGATTCAATTTATCTTATGGGCAATAATTTACCAGGCAAAAGACTTGGTTAAAACATAAATTCCTTATTTGATAAGGACTAGAATTTAAATTATTATTATTTAAAATGAGTTTTACATAAATAATAATTAAAATTTCATTTTAACCTAACCCTAGCATCTATATATACATCCTATACTTCATTTATAAAAGGTTAGCACTTATTAAAGGTTAGCCTCCACCTAAGAGAGGTGGGTCTGGTTGATCGGTGATGGTTGAACGTAGTGACATGCTAGAAAATTTACTCAAAACGAGATAAAAAAATGCTAAAATATTAATTAAGTTGGCAAAAAAAGGAAAGAAAATATAGCTAAATTAAGAAAAAAGTTTATTCCCATTTAAAAAAAATACAATAATTTTAAGATTTTTAAATAAAATGATATATTACATTTTCAAAGACTAAGAAAGATATTTTTTTTTAATAATTTGATCTATATACTTATATTCTATATTTTAACAAATTTTAGTGGAGTCAAATTTATATTGTAGTATAAATTTTTTTTAAGGCTATAATAAAAAAAGATAGAAATTTTCTGCAGGAAAAAATGAGAGAGGAAAAATTTATGTAAAGGTGATATGTATCGAAATCATAATTAAAAGATAGAAGGGTTGGAGTTTTATTATTATTTATTATTTTATCTAGCCTTCATAAATTAATAGATGAAATAATAAAAATAATTAAAGACTTTTTGAAATTATTTTTTTGAAGGTTCTTAGAATTAATATTTAAAACAATTAAAATGACTAATTAATGGTATTTGATAAAATTATTAGTTCATAATACAAGTCTCCCTAATTACCACTTATCAAGCATGTAGTGAAATGAAAAGTTATGGGCCAACAACTAGGATTTTGATTTATTTGGGCATTAGTAGTTACAAACTTAAGAAAGAGTGAAATGCATTTAGTATCTATAATCCTAAGATAAACATTATTTTATTCTCAAAAGTCTCTAAAAAAACACACAACACAGATCTAGAATTCGAGAGAGTATAATAGAAAAGGAGAAAAGGAAATGAAAGAAGGGAGAGTAGCAAAAAGAAGTTAAGAGAGAACGATAGAGACATAAGAGGGGAAGTTTCAACTTGAGGCGGGGTGGTCCAGATCAAAAAGGTTATTTTTGTAGAGGTTCTTTGACCGGCAAGGGGGTTTGTGCCCACCGTCGCCCCCCTTATGCCTCTTCCCCTGTTTGTTAGGTTCATGTAATTAGCAATAATTTAGTCTTAGCTTAAGGAAACAGAAATCTGGGACAAGACAGTCTAGACTCTTTTCATAATTATCAAGAGAAAATGTAATTTCAACTAAGAGAGATTCAATTAGATATTAAAATATCATTTGGGTTGGATCATGGACATTAATCAACTGTTTTTCAAATTGAGACACTTTAAATGTAGGAATATATTTGAGATAGAATGATAAATTAGGCTATAATTCTCCCTATATATAATAAATACAAACTCGATTAACCATTAATCAACAGTACTAACATTTAATTTAACCAAAGAAAATATGCAAACTATATACTATATACTAATTTAGAGTCTCGCAATCTATAACCATTTAATTTGAAGTCATGTGTTAAATAATATAATGACATGTGACATTCTTTAATTATTACATTTTTCATACATTTTTATAAGTCAATTTTTTTTGAGAAGATGAGTCATTTTAATCATTAATGATATTAAATACATTTATTAATATATTAATCACATAAATCATTTAATTACGATATATCATTTACTCTTAAATTTTAAATGTATAATTAGTAATAATTATATAAATCTAATACACACGCACATTTTCTATATATTTGTGTTAATTTTTATTAATTATGAGATAATAAATAGTTGTAATATTTCTCTCAATAAAGCAATTCTTGTTTATTGTTTTATAATATTAAGGTATTCATTATATTTTTTTAATAATGAAAATTTTAAAGATCTAATAAGTGTATAGCTACCTCAATATTTTGCAATTTTTTTCTTTTAAATTAAAATTTTCAGCAGTTGTTTATATTAAGTGATATTTGATAACATAACTTAATGTCAACTTAACTTAATCAGTTAAGTCAAAAACTACTTAAAATAATAAGTCAAAACTTTTGACTTAAAATTTCTACTGAAAATTATTAATAGTTGTTGTTCAAAATAGTTTTGACTTAAGTGCTGATTTTTTTGCTAAAATAGTTTATATAAACTTATATTATCATTAATAAATCAAAATTTTTTTTTACATTTATACTCTTTATTTGACTTAAAATTTTATTGACTTCTATATCCTTATATATGGCTATAATTAGTTTTTCAAATTACTTATAATTTAAATTGTGTATTTTTAATGATTGTAATTAAAAAAATAAAATTTAAAAATTAGTTAATAAAAAAATCAATATTTTCAATGATTAAAGTTATCAAACAGATTATTGAATTCAACATTTAAAATTTTCTGCACCTATCACATTCAGCACTTAAAATTAAATGCTTAATTTTTCAGCACTTAATTTTCAGTTTTATCAAACACCATCCTAGAATATTAGAATTTAAAAGTAAAGATGACCATAGGATTTGATTTAATCCATCTCCACCATTTAATCTAAATTAATCCAAACCACCGATTATCTCATTATCCAATCCATATCACTCATTTGAAGATCTATTTTTGACTATTTGATCTTAAGTTCAGTTAATCGGCGCTATCCATTCCATTTTACCCTAATTAAACAAAACTCCCCGTATCACAAAAAAACACTCACCTTTTTTAACTCTTTTCTTCGCTTCACAGCTACGCCTCCCTCTTATTCATCTCTTTTCTTTCTGTTCCTCACCGATCTCTGATATGGTGATGATTGTCGTGGTTGCGACTATGGCTTGACGGGTCAGCGTTTGAAGACAACATCTTCTTGCCGTGGCTGTTGGCAGCGGTGGTGGTGGTTATCGAGTACCGGCACACTTCCCTGGTGCCGACGAAGTTGAGGGATTGAAGTGGCTTTGGGAGACAGAAACTGGTGAGTATATTTTCTTATCCTTTTGTTTCGGTTTTCTTTAGCCGAATGTGCTTCCACAGTTAAGAGTTAGAGTAACAGAAAAAAATGGTTCTTCATAAAAATTAAGATTTTTCAGTTAACAGCAAAGATTTTCATCAGTACAAACTTTTGTTTTAATTTTGATCACCTTGTGCTTCTGCGTTAGACCCTTTTAACTGGGTTTGTTTTATTTTCGAGTTCTTTTCACACTTCTGTTAAGTTAGAAAGCATAGGTATTTCTTTTCGATAACTGTATTATCATTTTTTTAATTATTAACTTCACCTTTCTTTATGTAGGTTCATTTTTATGAGATTTTTTTGTTTTTTGGTATGCCTTGTTGTTTTTTTTGTTGATGATGTGCATCCTCTAGTTGTGACATGTTGTCTCTTGTTGTATGTTTGATCTTTCTTTTCCTTTTGTTTTAATTTTTTTTGCTTGCAACGATGCTTATTGTGTTTGTATAATTCTGTCATCTAATTGTCTTTTGTAATGCTTTTGGTGGTGCATTATTCAGTAGTTGTATACATCACAAGACATAAGTTTGATTTTTTTTATATATATATTCCATTGGTTGTTTAATTTGCTTGGCTGTGCGTTGTTTAATTTGAGGGTGAACTTTTGCTTATTTGAGGTCTATCGATGACTTGTATATTTTACATTTTGTTAGAGATTCCTTCTTTAGACTAAAATTGAAACAAATTAATTTTTAATAAGGGTTTCATATGATTTTTCAGTTTGATTCAATTCTTACAGTCATATCAGCATCATGTTGGAGTAAAGAAATTTTTTTTCAAAAAAAGTGTAATATTTTTGCTAATTTTGAGTCGTGGAGAATGATTGTGTTAGAATGTCATATAAGTTTTGAGCAAAAGACAATGCAGATGTGTTTTGTCACCTGATATTTTTTAAACAATAATAAGAATAATATTAACAACACCGACAATGCTGTTAATATGTTGTATTACGAAACGACAAACCGGCAATAAGCTATATGTATCTAGGTGGATTTGTCTCTAATTTGCTACTTTTATGTTTAAATGATTGGTGTTTCTTTATTGTGCCATGTTACATGTAAAATGGATCAAAAAAACATTTCGTGTTTTTTTAATTATTTACAGGTTTTTTCGTTTTTGTTCTTCTCAGGTATAATCTACCACGTTATCAAGGCAACTCATATACTTTTGGATTTGGAATACGCCAAGGTATGACTGCAATATTTAATTTGTTATATTTTTAAATTATTTACAGCTTTTTCCTAACTGTAGTTTTGTCAAACTTATTTTTCTTTTTGATAATACTTATTTGTATGCGTATTTTAATCATTGCATTCCAGCTGAGCAGGCACATCACACGTTCTAGATTTAGTGTGTGATCTTGGCTGGAAAATACTGATCATAAGCAAAAATAAGCTAGATCTGCTTCTATATTAAGCTTTAATATTCTATAATGAATCATGAGTGAATTCATGAAATTCAACATTATGCAATCAGTCACCCTCATATTGGAGTAAAGGACTTTTTTTTTCAAAAAAAAAGTGTAATAATTTGGTGAAATTTGAGTTATAGAGAATAATTGTGTTATACTGTTATATACATTTTTAGCAAGAAGCAATGCAAGTGTTTGATTACTTCACCTATTGAGCCTCGGTAGAAGCTTTTCTTGTCACCTGAGATTTTTTTAACAATAATAAGAATAATATTAGCAACAACGACAATGATGTTAATATGTGCATTTACTGTTCAAGACATAAAAATCCTCTCAACCTTCCCAAAGAAAGATAGAGCCTAGAAGATGAAAATCCTCATAAGTTTTGTAATAAACTCAACTCCACTTAACCTTAAACCCAAGTAGGGATCGGTTATATAGATTCTTTTTTTTCCCAACAGCCATGGTTTTAAGCTAAATTTTCATCAGGGTATAGAACACTTAAATCATCTTAAATCACTTTCTTTCCAAGTTTAAAAGCTACCCCACTTTCATAGACTCTTCATGTTTGTCTAAGAAACCAAACCAATTGAAAATCTCAAGTTCATTTTTTAAATATTATATCCTGTATATTTATTTTATATGTATTTTAATTCTTTATACTAGTAAATAATTATAAAAATATTTAAAATCACAAACCAAAATCAATTTTGTTCAATTTTGATTTTACTCCCAATTTAGTTTGATTTGGTTTGATTCCATATTTTTTTTGGAATTGCCTGTTGAACCATATTTTCATCACTACTAATTATAAAAATAATAAATATTAAAAATCACAAACCAAAATTAGATTTGTTCAATTTTGATTTTACCCACAGTTCAGTTTGATCTGGTTTGGTTCCATATTATTTTTCACATTACTTATTGGACTATATTTTCATCACCGCCGTTTGGTTAGAGAAAATTTTACCTGTGCTGATAGACTCTTGATTTCAAATACTTGGTGTTCTTTATTGTGCCATTTTACATGTAAATCGAACTTAAAAATTATGTCATGTTTTACTGGTGTATAATTTATTCTAATTATCCAAATTTGTTTTTGTTCTTCTCAGGTATCATTCACCAGGATATCAAGGCAGTTAATGTTGCTTTGGATTTAAATAGGTATGACTGAAATATTGAATTAGTGGATGTGGATTTTGGTAACTTTATGTTTATTTGCAATTAAGAAATCATCTCTTTATTTGATGGTAGGCACTCATTGGATTCCTGGCCTTGAATCTACAAAGCGGTTTATAGATATATCTTCAATTAGCTCAATGATTAGAGATAGTTTTGATGGACTATAACCATTGTGACCTGATCTTAGGAGCTTTAGTCTTCACGTGTTAAAAGTTAGAAAGCCAAAATAATTGAAGTCTGATAATTCCATGAAAAATTCACATTCTTGGTTCAGACATATAACCTATATAAATTTTTGTGAAGTGTTTGTCTATGAATGAAATTTGCATTGATTGGGTATTGTTAATTGGTTTGTGGTTTATTCATTGTGTCATTTCATATTTTGTTCATTGAGTTGCTTGAATAATTATAAAATTTATATTTCTTTTTTAAGAAAATAATTATATTATATTATGTGTGTGTGTGTGAATATTTATGTGATATGATGTATATAATTTATAAAATATATATTATATGTGAACTGGTTAACCGCTAACCACCGATTTTTTAATCTCTCAACTCTAACCCTAAATCATTAACCATAAAATACAAATACCTTGATCCTAAACCTAAATCGATGGATTGGTTAACCATAAAATCCGGTTTCACTTTTTTGGTTTCGGTTCAGTTAATCAGTTTGACCAATTCTTTTGCCCACCCCTCAATAAGGCACTTACCTAAGCTGTGTTGATCTTGTCCGTTAATCCAAATTTTATTTGGTTCTTCTTAGAGTTCTGAGTGTAGAAAAAGAAAGTCATCTTCAGTATCAAATCTCTCTCAAAATTCTGGTAAATCTCCTTTAGCTGAAGAGATGGGTGGAATTGGTAAATCATCTAGGCAGCGGAGAAGGAGGACTTCTACTCTGCAATTGATTGATGGGCCAGAGGATGAAGCTTGTGACAATGAGGGCTTTCCTTCTAGAGCTTCTAGTAATTCCATTTATGGCAAGGAAGATGATGTTTATGATTATAGAAAGGATGAAGATGATGATGGTGAAGAGGCCCACTTCATGTTAGGCTCACGTTAGCCCATTATAGGTCCTGATACCTTGAATCCTAAGTCAAGGGGGACTCTCATTACAAGGGGGGTTCCTAATCGTAGGGGGACTCTCACTCACTACAGCAAAGGAGGACTCTAAAGCCTATTAGGACAAGGATTCCTAGGCTCAAGGGGATTATTCCCACCACTATATAAACCCCTACCATCTAGAGTATCAGGTATCGTACTCTCATTCTAGTACATTCATAACTCTCAAGAGAATATCTCTAACTTAAGCATCAGAGTCAGACCCCGGGGACCACCCTAAGTCTCTCTCTCTTCTGTGCAGGCTACCTCAGGGGACTCTTAGAGGCTAACTCCGGTGACTAGATAATCTCAGGGGAACCTCAGGCTAGGCTTCATTCTTGGAGAAATGTCCTGAACGTTTCATTGGTGCGGTGAGCGTGGACTGTTTTTAATTAAAAAATAGTTCATCATGACGAATAATGACCCCCCTATGGCTTACCTCCTAGCTTCTTTGGCTCGGGAAGACTTCCGGCATGGATGCTGCAACCACCCGGAACTACTCAGGGGACTCTCCCCACTCAACAACCACCTAGGTTTTTAGTTCCAACTCCTAATCAAACTCCTCGACATACTTTAACTCTTGGGATATAGAATCCCCAAACTCCAGGATTCCCACCCCTACCATTAGGAACTCCTCCTATCACACCAGATCCACCGGTAACCTCCATGCCGCTACTGGTTCCCCCAGCTCCATTAAGGCCTCCTATAACAGATTTCAATGTTCCTTATTTACCTCATCCACCTGTTTATCACCCAGGCCTTACATTCATTTCAAATCAAGGAATTCTCACCCCCCGACCTAATAATGACATCCCCCCCCCCATCGAGAGTGCCAGCTCAAACTAATATGGCCATACTTCAAGGGCACCATGAATATGTTCCCAAATTTGTTCCCCTTCCTACGCCTCAATGAGATAATTTTGATGGTGGAAGAAAGGAAGAGGGAATGACCTGGATGATGCATCCTCCCATCCTACTAACACAAGGGGAAATGAGGGAAGTAGCATGATTAGCGCAGTGGATGTAGCCAGAATTTTGGATGAAGAATGTCAAAAGTTTGATGACAAAATCCAGGATATTAAAGGCTGGATAGAAACAAGGGGTAAACAACCTAAAAAGAAAACTAAGAAGAAAACGCAGAAAGTAGCCCCCTCTGTCCTAGAGATTAAGGAGAAATCACCCAAGAGGGGAAACGAGCAGATAGAAAGAGAAATTGTACAAAGGGTAGAGTAGGAGGAGGATGAAAAGGAAAAGATAGAAAAACAAGTCAGAGAAGTCATTGGCAAGATGGGCATACAAGATTTTAATCTTGGCTTCAATTTAAAGAATGAGTCACCCTTGGCTCAACACATTCTAGATAAACCTCTACTCAAAGGACTTAAGTTCCCCACACTAGACGTTTATTCTAGAAGGTCCGATCCTGCTAGCCACATCTACAAATTCAAGACATCTATGAGTGTCCAAACTAATGAGGACTACATATGGTGCAAATTCTTCCCTACCACCTTATAGGGGAACGCCGCTGATTGGTACAAAACACTACCCCCTCACTCTATACACTCCTTCAAACAGCTCGCCACTGCTTTTAGGCAGAGATTTGTAGCTTCCATTCAACAGAGAAAGGTGTCAGCGGACCTATTCTCAATCCAACAAAGGGAAGGCGAACCCTTAAGGAAATATATAGAGCGATTCAACGATGAGATCACAAAGATCGAAGATTTGAATCAAGGCGTAGCTTGCTCTGCTATGCTCCATGGTACAACAAATGAAGAATTCAGGAGGGAACTGTTAGCCAAGGTTCCTAATAATGTAGAAGCCCTAATGGCACTCGCCAACACTGCCATAAGGGTGGACGACGGTCAACATTATTTAAAAAAAAAAAAGAATACAAAAGAGAGCTTTCCCCAAGGGGAGACAGACGATACTCAAAAAGGAGCAAAAACTCAGGAGGTAACAATGGATCTAAGAGTTCCAATCTCTCCAAATACACATCCCTTAATACATCCAGAGAAAGAATCCTCATGCACATTAAAGACAATGGAGAGAGGATAGAATGGCCAAGGAAGATGAGTTCTTACACGGCGGAGAGAAGGGATAATGGCAAGTACTGCCAATTTCACAAAGATGTAGGCCATGATACAGAGTAATGTAATCACTTAAAAAAGGAGATAGAAAAGCTCATACAAGCTGGCTCCCTTAGGTGATTTATCAAAAAGGACGATCATGATAGACCCACCTATAATAGAGATGACCGAAGAAATGATAGAGACACAGAGAGGTGAGATAACAGGCATGAAGAAAGGCCCAGAGAGCAAAGAGGTGATAGGGGAGAATATAGAAGGAATGATAGAAGGCAAGAGAGGAGGTGAGACCACAGAGATGATGATAGTTATGAAGCTGAAGGCGATTGAAAGGTTAGAAGGGAACTTGTCAAACACATATATGTGATTGCAGGAGGAAGCGAAGGGGGCGATAGTTCGACCAAGATAAAAAGGTCAGCCAGGTCCATCTAGTCAGTCAATTCAAAGGTGATTCTAGTAGAACACACTGTAACGGTTCAAATTTCAACAGCAGATAAAGGGGCAACCGTAACCCCTCATGAAGATACTTTAGTAGTCAAAGCCCTAATTTATAATTGCATGGTCCATAATATACTAGTGGACATAGGGAGTCCAGTGAACCTCCTCACTTTGAAAGTATTTGACAAAATGGGGTTAGACCAAGCCAAGTTGTCCCCCGTCAACACTCCCCTGGTAGGTCTAGGAGGCAAATCAACAACAATCATGGGTTTGATCAAACTGGAAGTAGAATTGGGCGAAGGAGACATAACCAAGGCATTACAAGCAGAATTTATGGTGGTCGATATCCCTTTCGCATATAATGCTATCATTGGGTGACCTATTCTCAATGAAATGTGTGCTAGCATTTGCATACAATATTAAAGATCCATACCTCGAAAGGAGAGGCGATAATCAAAGGCGACTAAAGGCAAGCAAGGATCGCCTACTGTCAGTTACTAAAAGGGGTGTTTTCAACCATTGTCATAGAAGAGAATATCCAACAAAAAGAAAACAAAGCCAAACCAGTAGGGACTATTCAAAATAGAGCCATGGGGTTAGGCAAGGAAATAAAAGTTGGAGAAATGGACCCAAGGATTTTACAAGAAACTTTGCAAGCACTATCAGAATTCCGAGATACTTTTGCCTGGACTGAAGATGAGCTAACAGGAGTTAGTAGAGAAGTCATGGTCCATAAACTAAACATCAATCCAGCAATCGCCCCCATTGTACAAAAGAAAAGGAAACGTAGCTAGCCTAAACAGATCGCCATAAGCGAAGAGATTAATAAGCTAATGACAGGCATAATCAGGGAAGTCCAATACCCTGAATGGTTAGTGAATGTAGTAATGGTAAAGAAGCCTAATGGTTTATACAGAATGTGCGTGGACTTTACTGATCTAAATAAGGCATGCCCAAGGGATAGCTATCCACTACCACAAATTGATCAATTGGTAGACTCCACTATAGGCCATCAGTTATATTCACTAGTGGAGACAAAGTCTGGATACCACCAGATACCAATTCACAAACCAGATGAAGCCAAACCCGCCTTCACCACTCACGAAGGCACGTATTGCTACACTAAGATGCCTTTTGGGCTTAAAGAATGCAGGAGCCACCTTTCAAAGGATGGTCAACAAGATGTTCAAAGACAATATAGGCAGAAACATAGAGATCTACATGGATGATATGATCGTCAAATCGAGGTGAGCAGAGGAGCATCCGAAAGACTTAAGAGAAGTCCTGAAAATTCTCAAAAGATTCAACCTTAAGTTAAACCCAGAAAAAGTGTGTCTTTGGGGTTAAGTCAGGCAAATACCTGAGTTTCATGGTGTCTCAAAGAGGGATCGAGGCTAATCCAGACAAGATCCAGGCGATCATCAACATGGAACCACCCAAAACACTTAATGAGGTTCAAAACTCAATGGGCGAATCACTGCCCTAGGGCGATTCATATCAAGTTCGGCTAAATGATGCCTTCCATTCTTTAAAACCTTGAAAGATCCCAAAAACTTTCAATGGTCAGATGATTGCTCAAAGGCCTTCTAAGAAATCAAGACATTCTTGACATCTCCCCTATTACTGAGTAGGCCAATAGAAGGTGAAACCCTGTACCTTTACTTAGCCACCATGGAGGAAACAGTGGCAGCAGTACTTATAAGGGAGGAAGACGGTGAATAGTTACCTATCTATTACATTAGCAAAGTATTACATGAAGCTGAGCTCAATTACCCGAGGTTAGAAAAACTAGCCTTTGCACTATTAATAGCAACACAAAAGCTAAGGCATTATTTCGAAGCACACCCAGTGGTAGTCAGAACTGACAGCCCCTTAAGAAAGGTGTTACAAAAAGTAGAGGCCTCAAGGAGAATCGCAGAATGGGTGATCGATATTGGGAGCTTAGAAGTTACTTACAAACCACGAAAAGCACTAAAGGCCCAAGTATTGGCAGATTTCATGGCAGAGATGACGCCAGGGGAACCCATGGCCCCCAAAGAAATTTTCCCATGGAAACTAATGGTAGACGGCACAGTTTGCTCAGCAGGGGCAGGTATTGGCATCTTAATCAAAGGACCAGACAGGATAGAAATTAAATACGCAGTCAAAATAGGGTTTGCCACTTCCAATAATGTGGCTGAATATGAAGCCCTCATCTTAGGGTTACAAATTGCCCTGGAGATAGGCATCACAGATCTGGAAATTTATAGTGACTCACAGCTGGTTGTGAACCAAGTCTTGGGCACTTTCCAAGCCAATGAGAATATGACCAGATACGTCTACATGGTAAAGCAACTTATTACAGAGGGAGAAAAAAGGAATGATGGCCAGTGGCGAATATCACAAATCCCTAAAATAGAAAATCAGGGGGCAGATAACATTGCAAAGATGGCAGTAGAGGGGACGATGATCCCTAATGTATTGATTGAAGAGTTAAATCTCCTAGCATCGCCAAGGCCAATATCCTACCAGTTGAAGATAACAGAGGATGGATGGAACCAATTATCCAATACTTGGAAAATGACATCCTACCAAACGATCCAAGAGAATCTAGAAGGTTAATGAAGAAAGCCGCCGAATACGCTTATAAAGAAGGGGAACTTAGAAAGAGGTCCAAAAGCCAGCCTTGGCTTAAATGCCTGAGTGAAACGAAAGTAGATTACGTTTTGAGAGAAATTCACGAAGGAATAGGAGCTGCCCATGAAGGGGCTAATGTGCTCGCCAGAAAAGTGATCCTAAGAGGATACTATTGGCCCACCATAAAAAGAGATGCTAAGAATTTAGTGTCCAAATGTGAGGCATGTCAATTTCACGCCAACATACATCATAGGCTAGCAGAAAATATGACCTCAATTGGGAGTGAATGGCCATTCGCTCAATGGGGGATGAACATCCTCTGTCCATTCCCCATAGCTAAGGCACAGAAGAAATTCTTAATAGTGGCGATTGACCACTTTACTAAGTGGATTGAAGCAGAAGCAGTCCCAACAATCACATTTCAAAGGGTCCAAGACTTCTTTTTCAAAGAGGTTATATGTAGGTTTGGGGTCCCCCACACTCTCATTATAGACAATGGCACACAGTTCGCCTCCCAATCGTTCAGGAACTTTTGCGAAGCTTTACAAATTGAGCAAAAATTCTCCTCAGTTCATCATCCTCAGACTAATGGACAAGCCGAGTCCGCCAACATGATCATTCTTCAAGGACTAAAGAAAAGGTTAGAGCAGGAAAAAACCAGTTGGTTGGACCATCTATTCAATGTTCTATGGTCCTATAGAACAACTCCAAGAGATCCTACAGGCGAAACACCATTCGCCCTTTGTTATGGATCAGAGGCGGTGGTCCCTGTAGAAATAGGGGAATGAAACTTAAGAACTGAAAAACTCACACCCATTAATGAGCAAGAGCTCCGAGTAAATTTAGACCTGTTGCCAAAAAGGCAAGAACAGGCATATCTGAGAATGATGGCATGCCAACTAAAAATGGCACGGTTTCATAATAGGCGAGTCCGGGAAAGAAAATTTGAAGAAGGGGAGCTGGTCCTTAAAAAGAGTGAAGTATCCACACAAGAAACTGGCAAGCTGCATGCTAATTGGGAAGGTCCCTATCAAATAGCCAAAGTCATTGGCAAAGGCGCTTACAAGCTTAAAACACTTGTAGGGGAAGAAATCCCCAGATCATGGAACATGGAACACCTCAGAAAATTCCACCACTAGAAAAGACTTACAACAGCTAAGGTGAGTCCATATCCCCCATAGCAGCTGTGACAACAAGACCTCTGATAGCAACTGAGGTACCTATCTATTTTTTATTTAAGTTTTTCTTTCCTTTTATTTAAATAAACAAGGAAGTGTAAGGCGAAGGGGAGCCTAGCTCAAATCCCCCAGAAGTTCAATAAAGTTGTCATGTGCTAAAATCTAGCTTGATACAACATAAAAAGACCTTTCGTAATAAAGGCAAAATATGGCGAGCTCCTTCAAACAGGCGACTTATAACCAAAACAGCATATTAAGACCTCTCATGATGAGGCATGACAAATCCCACTGGAAAAATAAAAAGACCTTAAAAACTAAGGCAAATATACTATAAAGACCTTTCACGACAAATGCAGTCATCAGCTTCAGGTGATCCCTTATTAAGGGGCGACCTAATAAGCAAATATCTTAATAAGACCTCCAAGGTTGAGGCACAATCAATCTCATGAGAAATAAAAGACCTTATACACTAAGGCAAACACGTAAAAAGCTATATTCAAGACATTTTCACGATAAAGGCAGTTATTAATTTAAGGTGAATTCTTAACAACAAATGCTAGTAAGAGGCCTTAAAAATATAAGGCATACAAAGACCTTGGGTTTTCTAAAGGTAACACATTTAACAACTAAGGCGAGTGGACAAACAGCCATTATATGAAAAGATTATAGAAAAAGACAAGGTGAATGCAGAAAGATTCAATTAAATAGAAAAGCTATTTTAATATTTTACAAAGATAGAAACATAAATCATTCAACAAGATAAAGAAAAATAAATACAAGGATGATCACTCATCTGCTTCATCTTCATCAGGGAAGATGGTATTCATAAAGGAGAAATCAGAGTTAGGAAATTGATGCTGTGCAGCCTCATGAAACTTCACCTGGTATTTGATGAGGGTTCCACCAATGGAGCGTCTTAAAAGGGCGCTTTCACTTTCAAGCTGAGTAACCTTAGCTTGAAGAGGTTCAGTCTGCGTTCTCTTTCTCCAGTTGGTTCACCCTTTCAGTCAGTGTTTGCAGTTGGGCTTCGAAAGTATATTTTTCTTGATTGCACTTCTCTTTAATATGCTTGGTCTTATCCCTCTCCTTCTTCAGTTCAGCATCCGCCCCAGCAGTCGCCTTATCTACTGCAGACCGGACTTGAGCTTGCACATCTTTCACTACTCTTTTATGAGCTGAACGCTTCGCCTGATACTTATATTTCATTGTTCGAACAAGGTTCAGCGTCTGAAAAGAATACATAAGAAAAAGTCAGTAATTTAGAATATAAAAAAGAAAAAAAGAAGATATCAGATATGAAATAGAAACTTACTGAAAGCATGTGCTCCTGAACTTGCAAGGCGAGTGAGTTGTGAGTCCGCCTTGAAAGACCTTCCATGTCAGCTGGAAGGCTAATTTCTCTGCTAATCAGGGCGACAACTCTATTATCTTTGACGGTGGGATTCCCCAGCTCGTCCACCCATTCTTGAGCATAAGTGCTCAAATCAGTAAGCTCGCCCTCAG